>CAUYSK010095451.1:0-17091 GCA_963575035.1 Avahi laniger | reverse complement strand
CAGGAGATGGCTCAGCCCTGGTAAAACCCCTGTAAAGGGAGGTCCTGGGTGAAGGTCACAGGATTGTCTTCAAAGATGAAGAATCATCAACTGTAGTTGAACAGCAACTACCTGAAGCTGAGAACCCACCCTTTAAAAGCTGTGTATTTCTGCCTTTTGTTAGGAAAATGGCATTTCAGACAGGAGTCTCCGTCTTCCTCCTTTGCCAGCAAAGTAATAAACTTCTCTTTACTTCTCAAACCAATTGTTCTCATTCTCTTGATGTAGCCTCGAGGACAAGTGCTGAGCTTTTGGTAACAGGAGTACTCAAAGTTTATTTAACAGTCACACTGAGGAGTTCTTTGGATATCGTGTTTATGAATTTGTACTTAATTCTGGAGATACTAGAGTGCCTTTGAAGTTTTTGAGTAGGCTGATAACGTGATTGCATTTGTATATTAAGATGATTATTTTGGTATATTTGTTTTTATGACTTTTATTAAAGATACAGTATTTTAATTTTTTCCTTTAGAAGAAACCAAGAAAATTTAATATTCCAAACAATGGCTAAATGGCACTTTGTACTCTGTGATAGGAATAGACAGTTCAGAAAATTTAAAGTTAGTGTTGTCATCCCTAATTGATTTTGATTTGCCTTTTAAAATTGTGTAAGTTTAGATCAAGTTGAGCCTCAGCTGAGAATTTCCTGTTGTTATTTTTTTCACAACTTTAATTAATTGGTCATAGTGAGTTCAGTATAGCTGTAGTGGTGAGAGGAAACTTGTCCTTTCCCCAAAAGGTCACTGAAAGATCAATTCACAATTAAGGCAGATTAATAAGAGAAAGGTTTATTTACCAATACCATATGCATGGGGAGAATCATATAGTGATCACCCAATATCCCAATGAAGGTCAGATTTTTTTTTTTAAGTAAGTTCAGATATTTTTATACACACCTTTTAGAGGGAAGGGAGGAAAGGAGTACAGGTAATTCTGTTTAGGTGCTAGACAGTTGCTAGGGAGGATGAATGGATAGGGGAAACAGATTGACTTATGAATTAACATGAGAGACAGATATTATATTTTAAATGATTTGGGCCCAGTCTGGTTGCATTCTTGATTGCTTTTCTTGAAATATATTGAGATAACAGGGAGAGGAAGGGAAATCAATTCCCCATTTGATCCTTTGATCAGGTTAGTCCGGTTTATGCAGATAGAGGGAAAACCCCCTTCAATGCTTTACTGATCTTGAGGGGTCTGCAATTCAAAATACTCTTTTTACCAAGGAGTCATTTTGGGGTGAAATTTCCTGAGCTCCTTCATAGCCTATAGGGTTTTCTTGTTCCATGTCTTGATATGCTAATGATGATAAGATTAAGAGGATTAACAATATATAAAAAGCAGAGTCTGTTGTGGTATTGTGTGCCTATAATCCCAGCAACTCTGGAGGTGATATGGGAGGATCACTTGAGCCCAGGAGTTTGAGACTAGCCTGGGCAACATAGCTAGACACTGTTCCTGCCCCCCCAAAGAAAAAGCAAATATTTAGCTTTCGAAGTTATTGCTTTATGGAACTGATATTATTGCAAATGAGGAATATTTGCACAAAATGAAAAAGTATTTTTAAAATTTTCTGGATTTTTAAATATTTTGGGGAATGTTCTCTGGGTTTCTTACCATGATTGGTTATTACCTTAAGAACTTTACCTCACTTTGAAATTGGTTAATTAATTAATTAAATAATTTTATTTTATTTTTTTTTAGAAATAAGTTCTCACTCTGTCCCCCAGGCTGGAGTGCAGTCGTGTGATCACAGCTCACTTTAACCTTGAACTCCTGGGCTCAAGCGATCCTCCTGCTTTGGCCTCCCAAAATACTGGGATTATAGGCATGAACCATCATGCGTGGCCTGAAGCTGGTTATTTAAAAAAATGTATACCTCGACATGATACTCACTCTTTAGGAATTTTTCTTTTGGATGAAGGAGAAGAAAGGAATGCTAAGTACATAGGCTCTTCTGTATGGTATCATCTGTCTTGTCTTTCTTATATTACTTGGGGGATCATCCTGCAAAAACATCAATATGGGGGTGGGGGGAGAATATAATATGAATATGTATGTTGGGGTGAGGGTGCAGAGGCAGAGACAGCTCATTCCCCATTCCCAGATAGAACTTTCTGTCACAGTCATAATATTCTTCTTTAGATATTTCAGTAGTCATCATGATAGGGAAATTGCTGTTTTGAGGAAAGTATTAAGTATTTTAATAACTTAAAATAGGCAGAAGATAATCTTGAACAACCAATGTTTTACACAGACCTAAGTTTCAGAAGATTTTTCATAGTCCTTAAAGTCTTAAAAGCCCTTTGGTTTAGCAAAAGGGATGAATTTCTAATTGTGTGTGTGTATGTTCCTTCTCACATTAAATTTTATCCTTTTTGCTTTGAAGGAATTTTTTCACCCTCAGTTTTAAGTTTTTCCACATAATTTGATCTGTAAGACACAAGGTAATCTAGCAATAGCAGTTACTTACCATTTATTGAATGCTTACCAGGTACTGGGCAATATGTATTTTTATTATATTGAATCCTTATAGCAGCATCATGTAATATTCTCTTCATATCAGTGCTTTACAGGTGAGGAAACTGATAGAGCTCTCAGGACAAAAATAAAGATGCAGCAAACCTGTCCTCAGGTTGTGGCTTTGCCATCAGTTCTGATGAGCATGTTTCATCAGCAGTGTCTCCCTCCACCCAGTGCCCTCCCCTCCTGTCACCCTGCAAACACAGCTCTTTTATATCCGTGTCTCTGCATGGTGTTCCACCTGCTTTTGTTTCTCTGATTGCCTGGCAAACTCTTTCCCAAACTGTAAGGCCCAAGTGTTACCTCTGTTCTGAAGCCTTACCTGATTCTTCCAGACACTGTTAATCATCCTCCCATAGACTTTTAAATTTAATATGTCTCCGTTCTTACATTGTGGTAATATTTAATTGTTTTAACTCCCACATTTACCAAACTTCCTGGTGTAGGGAATATGTCTTTCCTAGCACATACTAGGTATATAATGAGTTTTCATGATATTTGTTGAATGAATGTGAGTTCTGGAAAATGTTATCAAAATGTTCATGATCATTGCATCTGACAAAATAATTCACCCAATATTTTGTGGATGCAAGTGATAATATAATTTTTAGGGCCCTCTTTTAAACTCTAACATTGCATTCATATTGAATCTTTCACATATAATGCTAATTTAATCAATGGTTGTAATTTCCTTATAAGATGTTATTAACCTTGTTCGCAGTTTAGGGGAAAACACTGTGATAAATAGCTTGTCAGAACACACAGTAGTGGTCTTTGTAAGGCAATTAAAGTTTGCTATTAAAATGAGACATTAAAATGTCAAAAGACAAGTTCATAGGAAGAGTTAGTATGTAGACTCACATTTTATTTTCTTGAGTCTTAAAGTAATTAGTCTCACGATGTTATTTATTAGGGTAATACTTGAATAATAGTTGAGAATTTGTGTAACTTTTCCTTGGTACATAATTTAAAATATTAGCTATTTAGCTCAACACATGTATTCTATTTATTGATTTCCTCTGTTCTCTTAGCATTTTAAAGTTTTTAAATTTATTTATGCCTAAGTTTTTAAACTTAGAATTTAATTGGATATTGCATTATTATTAATATTAGGATTAGGCACTAATTACTTTTAGAATGCTCAAACAAAAAAAAATGTGAAGAAGAGCATAATAAGAAGGAAGCTAGCTATTCTTTCAACTAATTACCAATTATTAATTATTAAACATAGCCAAATAGTAACATGTATCTCAGAACAATGGTGGTAATTTTATTTGTATGATATGAGTGAAAAGTACAAAAATGATATTTAATGGGAAATTTATAACCTTTTAATCTCTAGAAACCCATCTACTATTTGTTTTTAAGGCAGTATCTATTAGAATCCTACTCTGAATGTTTTTATGTGTTTGCTCATAACAAACATGTATCATTTTTGAGTTAGGTTTGCAGTAAAGATTAATGACTTTAGTGTGTCAGTTCTTCTGTAGCAACAACAAAATTTTTTCTATGGATGTGTAAAATGAACGGAAGTTCCACAGACTTTTGGACTCTTCTGTTCTTATGTATCAGTCTCTTGATGTTTCCTGTCTGCCTTTTCAACTACCTATACAGCTGTTTTTCATGTGTTTTTCAGAATTGGAGAAAGACCAAGTATTTTTGACATCTGCATGCTAAACTGCATATATGCTTGGCCACAGGTCACGTTTGCATTTCTCCGCTTGTATTTTTACTCAATGTGCAAAAGAAATATGACCATAGAGAGATTCAAAAAACATGTAGCATGCTGAGTAATGGTAGTCTTCTTTCATGTATGCTACTGCACTTACTCTGCTGTATAGATTCCACAGGAAGAGAAGGACAGTAGAGAAATGGAGGAAATGGCATTCAGGACTGCCCTCCAAGGGACCACTGTTGCTATAATGAATGATGGAAAATTCTCTGGGTCATGTATGGTAGAAAGAACTTCTGGGCATGGGGACTCACACAGAGACACACAGACACACAGACACACACACACCACATTTACGTAATTGGTCTATAATTCAGTAGAGAAAATGGTTAATCCAGCAGTCAGTTTAACATATAATTGATTACCAGTTTATGTATCATGTTAAAGCTTTGACTACCTGCTATTTTAACACCAGGAAATGAGACATACTATTTAATAAATATATTCATTACATGAACCAGCCACAGTGGAACTAGTCTGCCTCTACCCGCTATAACTACAGGCACATAAAATTTTTTTTTTTGCCTTTGAAAATGAAAAATACTGATTTCCAATATCCTTTCAAAATGGTCTTGGTAGGTCCTTTCTCAATTTGTTCCCAGATCTTGCAAATAATATTTCAAATCACAGCAGTTATTTTTCTCTCATTCTGCTCAAGATTAATGGAATGAACATTCAGATTTTAAATTCCAATGAAATCTCCACACTTCCTAATTTTTTCCAATTTAAAAAATATTTTATTTTTTTCTGTACAGTTTAGGCATAATTTTTTAGGAAGCATCACGATATGATCATCCTTCCTTCCCTTCACTTCCCTTCCCTTCCCCTTTCCCTTGCCCTGGGTAGAGTGCAATGGCATCATAGTAGCTCACTGTAACCTCAAACTCTTGGGCTCAAGTGATCCTCCTGCCTCAGCCTGTGGCATAGCTGGGACTACAGGTGCAGGCCATGATGCCTGGCTGATGTTTCTATTTTTAGTAGAGACGAAGTCTCACTCTTGCTCAGGCTGGTCTTGAACTCCTGAGCTCAAGTGATCCTCCCATGTTGGCCTCCCAAAGTGCTAGGATTACTGGCATGAGCCACCATGCCCGGCTGATATTGTCATCTTTTCAATATGTTGCTTTTAGGTTTCATATTCTGTTGGTAAAACTGGATCCATTGCACTGTGGATCAAGTTTAACTGCCTTTGCATCTTTTTCTAATGTGTCCCTTTTCTCTCCCAGAAATTTCGTCTACTTTCACCTTTGACCCCTATTCACTCTGCTTATCATTTGCGGTCCAAGATGTATCCTATCTCTGTCATGAAACCTTTCCCAGGAAGTTCATTGCAAAGAAGGTCTTTGATTTTTGTGTTTCATATCACTTAGATTTTGTATGTTAACATGTGTTATTTTTAAAAATTAATGTAAGTTTTGCCTTCCTGAGATTCAGTGTGGTATAATGGAGCCAGCTGGACCTCTGATTGAATACTGGTCTGTCAGTTTCTAATTCTTTGACGTTAGATAAATTGTTTAAACTTTGTGGGTTTCAGTCTTATCATGTATAAAATGAGTCCGTTTTTTAGAGTTATTAAAGATTATAGCTAATATGCTAGTTAAGTGTTTAGCACAAGGCCAGGTGTATATTAAGTGTTCAGTAAATGATTGTAGTAGTTAATACTACGCTGCTGTTCTGTATTTCTTACAGCTCCTAATATAGTACTGAGCATGTGGTAAGGACTCTTGGAGTATGGTTCATGGCTAGGTCATTTAAATAGCTCCTGAAATCCCATTGCTTTTCTGAAGGCTTCCTGTTGGCTTTGTTCTATCAGAATTACAAAAGTTTCATGGCTTTTCTGGACTATTCTTTCTATTTCCATTATCTGTAAGGGGAGCCTTTGGTATGTCTTCTGAAGTGGCTTCCAAAACAGTGATTTGAAGGATTTATTTATTTATTTTTGAGTAATGTTTTGAATTGATCCCTACATTTTTCTAAACATCAGTAGCCAAATTGTAATAAATAGAGCATTTTTCACATACTTCATATGTAGTGTGTGAAACACATAGAATAAAATCTCAGCCAATCTGAGCTGCAAATGAATAAATTTATTTTGCCTAGATTACTTTAGCTCAACAGACATTTATTAACATGTCTCCTATGTGCCAGGCATTTTATAGTTGCTGAATTTACAAAGATGAGTAAGATACAGTTTCTGTCTTTAAATTTAGTCTAGGGTGAATGAGGGACACAAAAACAGACCATCTCAATAGATGATTTGTTTTAAGATGGAGGTAAGGATGAGGCTTTGTGGGATTGCAGATGGAGGGTGGTTGAAGGGGAAAGAGAAGACTTATGGGAAGATGTGAGCCTTAGCCTGTGATGTCTCTCAGAGGAAATACAAGTTGATTCATTTGATTCAGGGACAGAGACCCAACTCAAAATGGCCTCGACATTTATGGGAATTTATTGCCTGTAGAGTTCAGAGGTAGATTTGGTTCCAGGTGAGGCCTGACGCATTGGCTCAAACAGTGTCTTCCATGTCTCTCTCTTAACTATGCCCTTGGAAAAGCCAAGTGGCCTCTATGATTCCAGACCTTATCCTTCTCACACATTACTCTCTAGGAAAGATTAACTTTTTCTCTAGTTCCAGCTCAATTTGGGGGTTTAGTTTCTCTCAGTGGTTGTAAATTATACTTACCCCTGAACCAATCACTGCGACTGGTGGGATACTAATTGGCTTATGTAAGCCAGGGCCTACCCCTCAAGCTTAGAGTGAGGTAAGTCTCACCCAAACCTCATGTCTAAGCATGGGAAAAGAGGGAAATAGGTGAATGGGAGGAAGCAAGCAAATATTTGCTAGGCCAGGGAAGAAAAGTGAAAGCAATTTGTGGGGAAAGGAAATAATATAAACAAAAGCAAGGAAGCATGCATCATCATGATGTGTGTGGGAAATAGCAAGTAGTTAAACATTAATATAACATGTAGTATAAGACTTAGAAAATAATTGTGAAAATAATAATGTGATTATTTACCATTGCTAGATCTAGTTTCCATATATCACTTTATTTAATTCTTACAAGTTACTCCATCTTGCAGATAAAGAAACTTGAGCTTAGGCTCACAGCTAATAATTGGTAGAGCTGGACTCAAACTCAAATTATCTGGCTGTAGAGGTAGCTCACTTGGACTTTACAGTACATTAAGTATTTTCCTCTATGTTGCTAGAGTTTCAGGAAATAAGACCTCTTTTGCTATGCTAAGGGGACAGGTTTTATCTGGGGTTCAAGTTTTCTTCTAGCCCCAGTTTTTCATCCTGTCATGCTAAGGCAGTGGTTCTCAAACTTTAGTATGCATCGGAATAACCTCTATGGCTTGTTAAAACCTAGCATTGCTGAGCTCTACCACCAGAGTTTCTGACTCAGTAGGTCTAGATAGGGATCTATATCTTTTTGAGATATGTAAGGCTAATAATTGCATCTGTGCTAATAGAGCCAAGACTGATGTTCTTTTTTGAATTATTTGATATGTATTTATGTATTTAATATGTATTGTAGATGTTCTGTTTTCTGCCTTTTTGTCAGAGCATTAGCTGTCACTGCTCACAGCTGACAGTGTCTTCTCCCCTTTTCTAATTTGGTACTTCCTTTTTCTTGGGCCAGGGAAGCAGATAATAATAGTCCCTATAATAATGCTATAATTTATTGTGTGCCTTTTATGTGCTATATATTGTTAGGAACTTTAACATCTTATCTCTAACTTTGGAACTCCTTTTTTCAGGTTTATTGAGATTTAATTAACAAATAAAAATTGTATATATTCGAGGTATACAATGTGATGTTTTGATATACATATACATTGTGAAATGATTACCACTATCAAGCTAATTAACATATCAATTGTCTCACACAGTCATCTTTTCTTTTTCTTTGGTGGTGACAACACTTAGGATCTACTCTCTTAGTACATTTCAAGTGTACAATACATTATTATTCACTATGGTCACCATGCTATGCATTAAGTCTCCAGAACTTATTCATTTTGCAACTACAAGTTTATATCCTTTGACCAACATTTCCTCATTTTCCCCACCTGGTGACCCTTGGTAATTACATTTATACTTTCTGTTTTTCTGCATTTGACTTTTTTAGATTTCACATATAAGTGAAATCATGCAGTAATTGTCTATCTGGGTCTGGCTTGTTTCATTTAACATAATGTCCTCTGTGTCCAGGTTAATCTGTGTTGTTGTAAATGGCAGGATTTCTTTCTTTTTTCTTAACATGTGAGGTACTATCTCATTGTGGTTTTGATTTGTATTTCCCTGGTGATTAATGTTGTTGAGCACCTTTTTGTATACCTGTTAGCCATTTATATGTCTTTGGAAAAATATCTATTCATGTTCTTTGTCCATTTTTTAATTGGTTTATTTGTGATTTTTTTGCTATGGAGTCTGTGAGTTTCTTGTATATTTTAGAGTTTAATCTCTCATCAGATATATGGTTTACAAATATCTTCTCCCATTCTGTATATTGCCTTTTCATTTTCTTGACTATTTCCTTTGCTGTGCAGAAACTGTTTAGCTTGATATACTCTCACTTGTTTATTTTTGCTTTTGTTGCCTGTGCTTTTGGTGTCTGATCCAAAAAAATCATTGCCAAGACCAATGTCATGGAGCTTTTCCCATATGTTTTCTTCTGAGAGTTTTACAGTTTCAGATCTTAGGTTTAAATTTTTAATCTACTTTGAATGAATTTTTGTGTATGATGTAAGATAAGGATCCAATGTCATTTTTTTTGCATGTGAATATCCAGTTTTCCCAACACCATTTATTGAAGAGGCTCTCCTTTCTCTATTGTGTATTCTTGGTGTCTTTGCTGAAGATTAATTGACAACCTTGGAGCTCTTATACAAATATATTCGTTTTACAAGTGAGGAGGCCGAAGCTACAGGAATATCAGTAACTTCTTTATAAAAACTACAATTGTTAGAATTATAATTAAAATAAGAAGTGATGCCCTGAGTGAGACCTGGGAATCCCACCTGTAAAAAATTCACTTGGTTTTCATTACAAAGACCTTGCAGCATCTATTTCAACTACTTAGAGGCATTTTCATACTTATTCGTCTTTTCTAGGCATAGACAGGTGGAATTGCCAAATAGCTCAATGAGATACACTTTGCCTGAATGTGTCTCTGTAAATACATGTGTACAGCATACATATACATATAGCATGCATAAGAGATCACACCATTTTTGAAACCTTTAATAGAATTGTGGATAAAGACTGGACAAGGTGTGTTCAGGGTGATATGGTCATAGACAGAATAAGAATTAGATTAAAAAACAAAACTTAAAATAGTGATTGTGAAACCTCCCACGCATTATAAAAAAATCTGAGTATTGAGAGGATACTTTTCAAACAGCATTTGTATGAACAATTGTTATGGATCTAAAGAGATCCCTGAATGGTTCAGATGTGTGTTTAGTGAGCATTGATTTGCTGAGACAAATATTCATCCCAGAGCATTTCTCAGGCTATTTAAGGTTGATAATCCCATTGTATCAGTCAGAATGGGTTAGATATTATAGTTATAAGCAACCCAAAATTTGTTTGTTTTTTCTTTTAAAAAGCTCATTTAGCATTTTATTTTAATAAAATTACCCAGCTGTATAATTGTCCTTAGTCAAATAGAACAGTAAGGATATCATCTATTTCTATGTAATTTGATTTCCTTTTGAGCAAAGTCACTCTTTAAAATTTAAGTATCCTGTGTAAGATTGTCATTGATATCCAAAATAACATAGAATAGTTACTACAGGACTTACTGTATATGGTATGTATGGGTTAGAGATGGCAAATTTGAGGATTGACTATTTATTCCCTTAATGAGTAGCTTAATTTTTTTCTGACCTAGTTTTTCCATATATAATACATTATAGGATACACTAATCATACTAGCAGAACATGAAAAGTTAGAGCTACTAGATCTTTCTTAAATTAGGGATAGATACTATATTAATATCATATAAATCATCATTGTCATCTCAGTATATTTTAAGAACTGTGAATATTGTATTTAATACTGATAGATGGTAGAAGACAAATCAAAATCAGTCTATAGGGCAATCATGGATTAGTATTTTTCAGTATTAGTATTTTTCACCGTCAATGGTACTTAACACTGTGGTTTATATATAACTGGTACCTACCACATGTCTATGGATTTGATCTGTTGTATTTGACTGATGTTTAAGTCCTTTGAAATTATGAGACTGACATACTATGAAGAAGAGAAGTAGTTTCATTGAAGAACAGTTTTTGTTATATTTCTGAATTTGGAAAAGATGGTATCTTAATAATAAGTCATCGTTGTTCTCAGGGATTATCTTGAGCTAGGAGATTTTAGCATACAGTAAATGAAAATAAACATGCTTAAAATTATAGACATCTTCTGCATAACTTAAAAATTGGGAAATGTGTGTATGCTGACATCAATAACTTAATAGCTTTATTGGTTTGTAATTTAAAATTTAAACTACCCATTTTGCCCCTTGGGGAAGAAATGAACTATAACATATTTGTGGTGGATAATGATGCAGACATTATATTTATAAAAATAGTAGGTCATCTAATTTCCTCTAATTCTTCTTTAGGTCGAGATTTAATTTGTATCCAGTCTATGGATGGGATGCTGATGGTGTTTGAGCAGGAAAGCTATGCTTTTGGGAGATTTCTGCCTGGTTCTCTTCTGCCTGGCCCTCTTGCTTACAGTTCCCGTACAGATTCTTTCATTACTGTCTCTTCCTGCCGACAAGTGGAAAGTTACAAGTAAGTTTGGATGTTAAATCTTTGGATTCATGATTTTTTGGTGTGTTTGTTACTGATTAATTCTTTTCCACAGAAAGCTTGAATATTACAAATGAAAAAGAGACTGTTTTCTTTGATAACATGTAATTGGGATGACTTAGAGTATCTGCTTTACTATTATAGAATATTTGAAAGGCAGGATAGTACAGTGATTTGTGAGGAAAAGGAAGACCTAGGTTGGAATTCTGATTTTGCTACTCACAGTTGTTTGATTGTCAGTGTTCTTATCCTTGCTCTAAAGGAGGTAATACCACTCATTTTGACAAGTTTATTATATGAATTAAATGTATGTCAAGTTGCTGTCCCATAGAAAATGCTCAATAATCATTGTGACTGTTCCTTGATATAATAAATAATAAAACACAATGTAGAAAAAAGCCAAATTGAACATGCATCTGTCATATGATTTTATAACAAAAGAGGATGTATGTGACATAGGAAAAATACTGGTATGAACTATAAGTATTGTTATGAATGTTAATAATTTTTTAAAAGAACAGTTCATAATAGAAGTTAAATATGAAAATGACCCTGTGAAAACAATTTACATTTTTTACAGTTAATCTTAGCCGAAAGTCCAAGAAGTGATAACAATTTATATTTTTTGCTAGAAATTCTTATTGATCTTGGATGAATTGTGTATCAGAGAGACTCTTTTCTTTTCTACCGGCTAGATTTCAATACAAGTCAAGGCTTTGAGTTTTTGGAGAGTATATTTTTTGTTGGCAGAGAGAATGGGGAAAAGAAAGCAGAAATTCATGCTGAGAGAAGAAATAGACTTTGAGGGTTTCAATGTCTTCAGTAACTTTATTATGTTTTCTTACTGATGGCAACATTTAGAACTTAAAACTTCTAAGCAACACATCATCATAGCTTTTCAGCATTATTTTGGCCACATGATTTTTCCCAAGGTGGAAAGAAAATATAAATTCATCAGGCAACAGTTATAAATTTTTATCTTCAAGTTTCAATATTGTGTATGTAGCAAGTTAATGTAGTTTTCCCTTCATACATGGCCATCTACCTTTTGTGAATGATTGTCAAGTCATCTGGGTTTAAAACTCTGAAAATAAGTGAATGTTTGTGACTAAGCAGAAGTTAACTGATGGAGGTAATGTATCATCATGTCACATTCCTTCTATAACTCCTATGGCTGTTGTCCAAAGGAGATGAATGAATTGTAGCACTGCTACTGGTAATAAATAAAATATTATGTTCATTTTGAGAGATTGAGAAAAATATCTGTATAATTTACTCAAGCCTGCCAAAACTTAAGCAATATTGAGGGGATCTGCTTTTCAGCTTTCCACCCAGTTCTGTGCCTCACCTCCTGCCAAGTAGTGCTGCACTAGGGTTGCAATACAAAGATTTGAATGCTCAATTACTTACTCTTTGAAATATGTACATAGGAATTTGCTAATAACTCCAGGAGTGATTAGATGAGGAAGCAATGTGTAGTTTTACTTAATGTGTGAGTTTAATCTCACAGAAGCTCACATTGTTTTAACTGTGGTAATTCTCCAACATATCAATCTATTAAATTCATCTTTATCTGGGACTAAAAAATGCATACTTTATCCATTGTGTGGTTTTTTTATAATGATAAAAATGCATGCGATGTGATTATTGTGAAATGATGACAATCATGAGGGTTTATAACACTAAGTAGTGTGTTGTACTTAGATAATGCTTTCAAGTTTAACAGATTATATTAAATGATAATCACTGGTGTAATTTAGGTTGGGAGAAAGAATAAAAACTATAGGTTTGTTCTTTTGAGGCTTCATTAAATCTGTCTATATTCAGTTAATAGAATATAGTCAGTTAATAGAATAGGCTTTTAAGACATAATTTATTTTCATTTTTTAAATTGATACTTACTTTAAAACCCTGCTCAATTATGTTCAAATAGGAACTAGTGAAGGCTATGGGTCTCAAATTTCAGTGTATGTAGGAATCACTTGGGCAGTCTATTATAAAATGCACATTTACAGATCCTAGTCCCCATTCCCCTAGCTTTTGATTTAATAGGTTTGGGGATAAGATCCAGAAATCATCATTGTAAATGCATACTCCAGGTGATTGTAATTTAGGGACACACTTTGAGCATTGTTTTTCTTTTGAAGTGAGAGAATTGTTTGCCCTATTTTGGGGAGAGGAGAGAAGGCCTTTGGTACCACTATTCACTGGGACATGTGTGTCCAAACTTTGAATCTTCTTTTATTCTCTTTTCCTTTCCTTTTCCTGTTGAATTCCTTAGTCACTAAACCCTGCCCTTTCTATCCTTAATTCTTATTCAGCCCTTGTTTCCCATTTCCATTGGTTCAGGCCTTTATCTTTTCACTTGATTTCTTGGTTTTTGTTTGTTTTACCTCTAATTTAGACCTCGAAGAGTCCTTCTCAGATCTGTCCTTTTAAAACACCTCTTTAAGCCAGGATAATTTTCATTTCCCATTTAAAAATTTAGACTTTCTTATATTGACATTCAGTGCACTTTATAATCCAGTCCCATTTTACCTCTATGATGTGGACTTTCAGATTTGGAAGGCATTTTTAAAGTTAACTGGTACAACTATCCTCTTTTTTTTTCACCTCCTAGATGTATTATTGCCTAAAACACTGATTTTTTTGCTCAGTATTATATATTGCTTTCTTGTATTATACTGGAATATTCCAGAGTATGTCTCGCATTATCAAGTTTCTGGTAGCAGAATCTGTCTTAAACATCTGTTCACTGACTGAGCAATTCATTTCATTTATTAAGTGATTCCTTCCCAAACATTTTTCAAGAGACTTCTCTGAATGTAGTCAAACAAGACCTGTCTCTTGTCCTCAAGCAGTAGTCAAACAAGTGTGAGTGGCAACAAGTCACTTAGCTACTTCAGTCCTTGTGTTGCAGGCTACAGCTACAAAAGAGGTTTGTACAGAATGCTGAGGAGGTCTAGAGGTGGGACCTCTAGATAACAGTTGCATGTTGGGAGGCTGCCTGAAGGAGTTTACCTGCCATGAGTTTTATTTTCTCTCCTGTCTTCTCTACACCTTCCCCAGCACACCTGCAGTAGCTTCTGATACCATGCTAAGTAAATAATAGGCTTTACATAAGTATTTTAAAATGTATTTGTTGAGTTTAATTGACTATTTTAAAAAGAAGGTTGTATTCTTCACCAGTTTTTAGCTCTGGCCAAATTGAAATGTTTGTGTTCTACATATACATTAAAGGCTTTTCTCTCTTTCCTTTTTTGCACATGCTGTCTCCTATGTCCGAAATGCTCTTCCTTCCTTCTCTGCACATGAAAATTATGTCTGGAAGCCTCCCTGCTCCCCTTCAGTTCTTCCCTGACCTCCTTAATTTGTGGAGTTTTTCAGTGCTTCCCTTAAGTACTATTCCTGCTTTCACTGTTATACATTTGCCTTTTGTTTTTCTCCTTGACTGGACTCAGTGCTTTTGATGGCAGGAATTTTGTATCCCCCTGAAGTACCTTGCTGAGAGTAGGTTTTTAACAAGAACTTGAAGAAGGAGTGAAAAGTGTGTCAGGAAATCTGCTTTGTTACTGGCATCTTTCAATGAAAATGATTCTTCCTGGCATAGTTGAGAATGTGTTAGCTAGACTTGAAATGAACATAATAATGCTCTGTATCCAGAGCTTCCATTTCAGGTAAAGTTCTCTGGGTTACATATCAAGGTTCTAAAACCTCCTGGTACCGTTTCAGGTGACAGTTATGTTTCATTTGAAAAGAAATGATTTCAGAGGGTTTACTTTTGTGCTCTATGACACCTCAATCTATATTTTAGTTACTTGCTGCTATTTTTACGATGTGATATGGAAGAGCATTAAATTATATCGTTGAGTTTGTTACTGGTGCACTATAGGACCTGTTAAGCGTTTGTGACTAGTGGATCAAAAAGTACCACCGTTTCTGTGGGCTTGTTGTATTTGTGATTAGTGCCTGTCTGTTCTGAGAAACACGTATGGCACTTCTTCATAAAATGTTGTTATAGCGAGCCTGATTATTCTTTCAGAAGTTTCAACAAGGGAATTTTATTTTTTAGCTTGTATCACTGAATACATGAGTGGTAAGAAAAAAGATCCAGGTGTTTTCTTTATTTCAGAATTTCCAAGTCTGTTTGGAATTGTTTGGTTTTGGAAATAGATTTTTATGTACTTCATGGGTCACAGTTAAGAGAAGTTAAGGAAGAACCATAAAATAGATGCTATTGTAAGTTTCTAATCATCTAACTTTGCTGTCAGTAATGCTAAAGTAATAAAATACTCTTCTGAGTTGTCTCCCAGGAAGAGAAATGGTCCGGATTTGGAAATCAGTAGTCAATTTTGGCTGTGTGTCTTTGCGTACTGTTTTAATGAGGCCACTTTAGACGCTAACTTATTCCTCAGATGAAATAATAACTCTTTGTAGTCATATAAGAAACTTCACATAGCTCAAAGAGCTTTGGATGTTTGCAACAATCTCATTAATATCCATGTAATCCTCTGGTAGGTTGGTGTCTGCAGAAAATGAACCACCTATGTAATTAATTGCCTGAGGTTAGATTCATAGCAGGACCAGCTCTAGGATGGTGTTCTAGTCAACCAGGCATAATATTTCTGTTATTATGAACTGAGAATAGGAAAATACTCCTTTTTAGAGGTCAGAATGTGAGGGTCAATTATTTGGCACTTTTGGAGCCTTTGAAATTTTGAAGATCAGTGTCAGATGATACAGAGAGATTTGCTGCAGCTGCCTATGGAATTTTTTAAGAAGAATTTATAAGGCTGAGATCTTCCCCCTCCTACCTCATGAGTCCTGTGACTCATTCTTCCCTATTGTGCATCTTTCCTGAATTCCTGTCATGGCCTTTCATGTCTTTCACTGCTGCATGTCTTTGCTTGCTATTTGCTTTGCCACGCTTTCTCCCTTTTTACCAGCATGACGAATTTCCATTCATTCTTTAAAACTTAGCTTTCTCCTCCTAACTTGTACCAAGACCCTATCTTTTCCATCTCAATCGCATGTTTCTGTCACCGTGTTCCATCGGTACTGTGTGTGTACCTTCTATTAATTAGCACAGGGTGCTCTGAGTTACACTTAGTTGTCTGTGTAGTAATTTCCACAACTAGTTGGGAGCTCCTGATAAGTACACATCATTTAGTAGTTTTTTCCATTGTTAACGTTTGTATTAGATCCCTACTATGTGGTTATGGAATGAATGAAATTCATATACATTAAGTTTTCATATTAAGTCTGATTTTTTATAGGCTATTGTAAGTTTGTTAGCAGCTTCTATGCCTTGTGAAAACAGTCTTAATTCATAGTTATCCAGTATCCAACTGAAGTTGGAGGATTTTTACAAATGATTTATTCCTGATTGAAACAGGATGGTTTCAGAGTTGGTATATGACATTTGAAGATCACTGCACATTTTAATGCTTATTTAGATATTCCACATTGCCTTCATTCATTCATGTCACTAACATTTATACTCTCAGACATCTTTCTCTTTGGTAATATGATGTATCTGAATACGTATATTTTAAAATTTTCCTCCTAGCTATGAAGGAACAATGAAAGGAATTTTGATTCAATAGGAGGGAAAGGAATCTGTGAGGCTGTAGTTTCTTCATTTAGAGTAGGATTATTCTAAAATTATACCATTAATTAATGGGAAATATAGAAATTTCAATGTTATTAGCTAAATCAATCATTTCTAGATTAGATAATATTTATAAATTATTATTATTATTTTTTTTGGAGACAGAGTCTCACTCTCGCCTGGGCTAGAGTACCATGACATCAGCCTAGCTCACAACATCCTCAAACTCCTGGGCTCAAGCAATCCTTCTGCCTCAGCCTCCCGAGTAGCTGGGACTACAGGCATGCACCACCATGCCCGGCTAATTTTTTCTGTATATATATATTTTTAGTTGTCCGGATCATTTCTTTCTATTTTTTG
>CAUYSK010095447.1:0-61365 GCA_963575035.1 Avahi laniger | reverse complement strand
GTTGCCCAGGCTAGAGTGAGTGCCATGGCGTTAGCCTAGCTGACAGCAACCTCAAACTCCTGGGCTCAAGCGATCCTCCTGCCTCAGCCTCCCGAGTAGCTGGGACTACAGGCATGTGCCACCATGCCCAGCTAATTTTTTTTACATATTTTTAGTTGTCCAATTAATTTCTTTCCAATTTTAGTAGAGATGGGGTCTTGCTCTTGCTCAGGCTGGTTTCGAACTCCTGAGCTCAAACAATCCTCCCCCCTCGGCCTCCCAGAGAGCTAGGATTACAGGCGTGCGCCACCGCGCCCGGCCTATTAACAAAAATTTTAACAATGCTTTTCTACATGAAAAATTTTAAAACCTTTTATTAAACAAGTCTTGAATTAAAGGGGGAATATAAACCAAATATTTTGAATTAAAAAAATGAAATACTACATATCCAAATCTGTAGTTATTAATAAAATTAAAGCAATTATCAGAAGAAAGTTCATAGCTTTAAACACATTTATCAATAAGAATAAAATTAATTAAACTCTTAGTGCAAGTATGCACACACACACAAACTATACAACATAATAAAAGGTAAGCTAAAAGAAGGCACAAAGAAGGAAATAATAAAGATAAAAGTAGAAATTAATGAGGTAGATGTAGAAAAACAGTTGATCACATTACTAAATCTAAATCCTCTTTTTTAAAATTAACAAATCAAACAAACTGTTAACTTAATAAAGCAAAAACAGGAAGACAGCGTAACTCTACAAAATAAGAAGTGACCAGGGGAAGCAAATATTTAAATGGAAGACCGGGTGCGGTGGTTCACACCTGTAATCCTGGCTCTCTGGGAGGCTGAGGGGGGAGGATTGTTTGAGCTCAGGAGTTCGAAACCAGCCTTAGCAAGAGCGAGACCCCGTCTCTACTAAAATTAGAAAGAAATTAATTGGACAACTAAAAATATATAGAAGAAATTAGTAGGGCATGGTGGTGCATTCCTGTAGTCCCAGCTACTCGGGAGGCTGAGGCAGGAGGATCGCTTGAGCCCAGGAATTTGAGGTTGCTGTGAGCTAGGCTGACGCCACGGCACTCTAGCCCAGGCAACACAGTGAGATCCTGTCTCAAAAAAACAAAATGGGCAAAGGACTTGAATAGACATTTTTCCAAAGAAGATATACAAATGCCAAAAAACACATGAAAAGTTGCTCAGTATCTCTAGCCATCAGGGTAATACAAATCAAAAACCATAATAATATACCACACCACACTCATTAGGATGGCTCTTATAAAAAAAAAATAGCAAGTATTGGGGAGAATGTGGAGAAATTAGAACACTTGACTTGTGCTCTGCTAGTGGGAATGTAAAATGGCATAGTATAGGCACTATGGAAAATAGGATGATGGTTCCTCAAAAAATTAAAAATAAAATTACTATATGATCCAGCTCATATACACTTTTGAGTATATATCCCAAAGAACTGAAAGCAGACACTAGATGAGGTAGTTGTATACCCATGTTCAGAACAGCATTTTTCAGAGCAGCCAAAAGATGGAAGCAATTCAAGTGTCCATGGATGGGTAAATGTGGTGTATGCATGCAATGGAATATTATTTAGCCTTTAAAAGGAAGGAAATTCTGACATATGCCACAACATGTATAACTCGAAGACATTATGCTAAGTGAAATAAGTCAATCACAAAAAGACAAATACTGTATGATTCCACTTACACAAGAACTTAGAGTAGTCAAATTCATAGAGACAGAAAGTAGAATGGACTTTGCCAGGGGATCGGGGGAGGAGGGATTGGGAATTTACAGAGTACAGAGTTTGGGAAGATGAACAAAGTTCTGTGGATGGATGGTAGTAATGGTTGCACGGCAATGTAAAGGTACTTAATGTCACTGAACCATACACTTAAAAATGGTTAAAATGATAAATTTATGTTATGTAGATTTTAACACAATTTTTAAAAATAAATAATTAAAAAAAATAAACATGCAAGGTAGGAGCAGGGCATAGTAGCTCACACCTGTATTCCCGGGACTTTGGGAAGTCAAGGCAGGAGGATTCCTTGAGGCCAGGAGTTCAAGACCTGCCTGGGCAATGTAGTGAGACCCCATCTCTACAAAAAATTTTTAAAAATTAGCCAGATGTGGTAGGGCACACCTGTAGCCCTCGTTACTTGGGAGGCTAAGGCAGGAGGATAGCTTGAGCCCAGGAGTTCAAGGCTGCAGTGAGCTATGATTGTGTCACTGCACTCTAGACTGGAAAACAGAGCAACACCCTGTCTCACAAAAAATATAAATAAATAAAAAGAAACACACTAGAATAGCCAGGAAAACACTAAAAGGGAAAAGCTACAAGGAGAACTAGCCCTACAAGACATTAAAACATCCTATGAAACTTCTTTAATTAAAACAGTGTAGTATTTTGTCCTGAGTACAGGAAACTGGAAAAAAATTAAAAAAAAAACAAACAGGGCTGGGCGCTGTGGCTCACGCCTATAATCCTAGCACTCTGGGAGGCCGAGGCGGATGGATCGCTCAAGGTCAGGAGTTCGAGACTAGCCTGAGCAAGAGCGAGACCCCGTCTCTACTAAAAATAGAAAGAAATTATCTGGACAACTAAAAATATATATATAGAAAAAATTAGCCGGGCATGGTGGCGCATGCTTGTAGTCCTAGCTACTTGGGAGGCTGAGACAGGAGGATCTCTTGAGCCCAGGAGTTTGAGGTTGCTGTGAGCTAGGCTGACGCCACGGTACGCTAGCCAGGGCAACAGAGCCAGACTCTGTCTCAAAAAAACAAAAACAAAAACAAAACAAACAAACAAAATCCAGTATAGTACAAGTGCATGAATAGACAAACAGACCAATGAATAGAATAGAAAGTCCAGAAATAGACCTAAGCGTATATGGAAATTAGTGTATGATAAAGGTGGCATCTCAAAGCACTGGGCCAAAGATGGAGATTTTAATAAATGCTGCATATTGGTCCCTACCACACATCATACATAAGAAGGAATCAAGGATATAAATGCAAAAAATGAAACCATACAAGTACTAGAAGAAAATCTCAATATAAGGAAAGACTTTATAACTATGACTCAAAGTCCAGATGCAATAGTTGAAAAGATCAGTAAAACTGTCAACATAAATATTTTTATTATGTTGCAAAATCATCACAAATAAAGCCAAAATAGAACTGACAAGCCAGAAGATATTTATGATACATATCATAGATAAAAAGCCATTACTCCTAATATATAGAAAAACTCTTAAAATTAGAGGGGATAAACAGTCCAAAAATCTGAGTGAGAGAAAAATGAGCAAAAGACATAGATAAGTCACCAAAAGATACAAAAATTGGCCTTAATCATATGAAAAGATGGAAAAGATATTCAAGCTCACTTATAATAAGATAGAATTAAAACTACACCGAGATACCATTTCTTATTTACTTAACTTCCAGACTGGCAAAAAATGAAAGAGTATTATAACACACTCTTGGCCAAGCTGTGAGGAAACAGGCACTCTCATGCATTGATGGTGGGCATGCAAAATAGTACAACCCTTCTGGAGGAAAATTTGGCAATACCTAACAAAATTACATATACACTTACCTTTTGATCTAGCAATCCCACTTCTAAGAATTTATCCAAAAGCTACACCTTCATAAATATGAACATACAAATGCACAAATGCATGGCAACATTGTTTGTAATTTCAAAATACTGGAAATGACTTCAATGCCCATATATTGGAGAATGGTTGAATAAACTATGATATGTCCACACAATGGATTACTATGCAGTTGTAAAAAGGAATGAAGGAAATCTCAATGATCTGATGTGGACTGATTTCCAGAATATACTGTAAGTGAAAAAGGAAAGTGCAAAAGAATGTCTGTGGTGTGCTGCCCCTCATGTAAGAAAGAGAGAGCATAAGAAAATATATGTGGTGTCTGAAATATACATGTCTGCTCATTTGTGTAGTAAGAAATACAGACAGGATAAACTAGAAATTAGTTATATTGGTGACCTATGAGCATGTGGTGGGAACAGGGGGGGAAAGATGGGGGATGTGGATAGGATAGAATGAATTGGGTGGAGAGTGACAGATTTCTGAGTATACCTTTTTGAGTAATATATATTTTGAGTAGTATATATACAGTCACGCGCCACATAACAACACTTCAGTCAACAAGGAATCACATATATCATGGTGGTCCCATAAGGTTGTAATGGAACTGAAAAATTCCTGTTGCCTAGCGATGTAGCCATGCTGATGTCATCGTGGAAGGCATTACTCATGTGTTTGTGGTGATGCTAGTGTAAACAAACCTACTGCACCACCAGTCACATAAAAGTATAGCGCATATAATTATGTACAGTATATAATACTTGATAATAAACAAATATGCTACTGTTTTATGTATTTACTATATCACATTTTGTAATGGTTATTTTAGTGTTCTCCTTCTACTTACACACAAAAAATTAACTGTAAAACAGCCCCTAGCAGGTGTTTCACCAGGTATTCCAGAAGAAGGCATTGTTACCACAGGAGATGACAGCTCCACAGGTGTTACTGCCCCTGAAGACCATCCAGTGTAACAAGATTTGGAGATGGAAGATGAAAGATTGATGATCTTGACCCTGTGTAGACCTAGGCTAATGTGTGTGTGTATGTCTTAGTTTTTAACAAAAAAGTTTAAAAGGTAAAAACAATAACAGAGACCGGGCACGGTGGCTCAAACCTGTAATCCTAGCACTCTGGGAGGCCGAGGCAGGCAGATTGCTTGAGGTCGGGAGTTCGAGACCAGCCTGACCAAGAGTGAGACCTGGTCTCTACTAAAAGCAGGAAAAATTAGCCGGGCATGGTGTTGTGCACCTGTAGTCCCAGCTACCCGGGAGGCTGAGGCAGGAGGATCACCTGAACCCAAGAGTTTGAGGTTGCAGTGAGCTATGATGACACCACTGTACTCTAGCCAGGGCAACAGAGTGAGACTCTGTCTCAAAAATAAAATTTAATTTAATTTAATTTAAAAAATAAAATATTTTAAATGGAAAAAAATCTTATAGAGAAAGAATATAATGAAAAAATATTTTTCTATAGCTATACAATGTGTTTGTATTTTAAGCTGTCATAAAAGAGTACAAAAGTTTTAAAAAACTAAAAAGTTTATAAAGTAAAAAAGGTACAATAAGCTAAGGCTAATTTATTATTGAAGAAGGAAAAAGATTTTTAAAATAAATTCAGTGTAGCCTAAGTGTGTATGAGGTGTATAGGAGTGCACAGGAATGTCCTAGGCCTTCGCATTCACTCGCCGCTCACTCACTGATTCACTCAGAGCAACTTCCAGTCCTGCAAGCTCCATGGTAAGTGCCCTATACAAGTGCACTGTTTTTTATTTCATATTGTATTTTTACTGTATCTTTGCAATGTTTAGATATGTTTAGATATACAAATACCATGTGTCACAATTGCCTACAGTATTCAGTACAGTAACATGCTGTACAGGTGTGTAGCCTAGGAGCCATGGGCTACACTGCCTAGCCCAGGTGCATGGTAGGCTATACCATCCAGGTTTGTGTAAATATACTCTACTATGTTCAGACCACAATGAAATCACCTAACAATGCGTTTCTCAGAACATATTCCCATCGTTAAGTGACACAACTATATATATACAGATGCTCTTCTACTTATGTCCTGATAAAGGCATCATAAGTTGCCTTTTAATACACCTAACCTCCGAAGGTCATAGCTTAGCCTAGCCTGCCTTAAACATGCCCTGAACACTTACGTTAGCCTACAGTCAGGCAAAATCACATAACACACAGTGTTCAATAGCTCATGTAATTTATGGAATAGTGTACTGAAAATGAAAAACAGAATGCTTGCACGGGTACTCAAAGTACAGTTTCTACCGAATACATATGGCTTTCAAGCCATTGTAAAGTCGAAAATGGTCAAGTTGAACCATTTTGAGTTGCGAACCGTCTATATATATATTAATGTTTTCCAGATATGTCTGCTCTAAGCGCCTTGAAGCAACAATTTCCCAGTAGAAATGAACACATCAAATGCCCAGATCTTGGCTTCTAAATATGACTTCTTGCTAAAAGGAACCTCCTTGGAGAAATAGCTGATTTCAGGCTTGGATTTGGGGAAGGACAAGGTGAACCTGAACTTCTTGCTGTGCCAGAAAGTAAGGATATGCTCAAAGAATGATGGAAACATGCCAAAAGGACATAGGAATTGGAGTGAAAAGGCTCCCACTGCCAAATCTGGGACAATTTGATCATCAAAATAAAAAATAGTAGCAATGCACTGTAACCCTTTGAATAAAATAAGAATCCACGGCTCCATATTGATAATGAGGGCTCTGGAGATGAACAAGAAATTGTTGTGGCCCCAAGTCCATAGTGCAGTGGGCACAATAGCCCCAGACAGATGAGGCCCGAGGGAGCTCCACCCCACAGCACTACTCACAGGGGCCCTTTGCGCATCCGGGGCGTGCTCATGGTCCACTGCTTGATCCTGCTTAGGCTCTGCTCGTTGATGACACGCTGGCCCTCAGAGGGCATGCAGTCCACGTACAGGTTGTACAGCAGCAGCGCCTCTGTGTTCTTGCGCAGGGCATTGGCCTGGACCACGCGCTGTGTGAACACGCGAGGGTCCTCAGCGAGGAAGAGAAGCTGGATCCGCGGCACCCAGTACTGACAGATCTGAAGAGGTGGCCTTCCTGGGGGCCAGGTGGGGGGGAAAGGGGATACGCAGTCAGGCTGTCTGGCTGGAGCACTGGGTTCTGGCTGACCGCGCCACGGAAGCACAGAGGCCCTGAGCAAGTTGTTTCCCTTCTCTGACCCCCTGTTGCATCTGTGAAATGGGTATGACAACCCCCGCGCCCTGCCCACCTCACAGGGTATCATGGATGGATGTGAAAGTGCTTTGTAAACAGTAAAGCACTGTGTTTAGACAAGGAGTTACACAAGGGTGGCCATTCAAGTGCCCATTCCTCAACGCCACACCCAGGGCAGACGTCACTAATCAATGGGCCTCGAGCTCCTTTTCAACATTATGGTAAAACAACACTGCTAGCTGCTCAAAGATGACATGTCATAGAATGGCCATTTGCTCTTCCTGGGGTCTCCGAGTGATGGGTCCCCTGGTTCTTACTGATCAGGGGCCAGCCAGCCGCCACAGGACAAACATAGCGAGGCAGAATTCAGACCTGAGCCGGCAGTGCCCTAGGCAGGGGTCGGCCTCAGTCACAGTCTGGGCCAGGCCTGAGTGGGGGGTCTGCTTGGGGCAGAGGTAAGAACTTGTACCTTCAGCGGTGACCCCTCCATTCAGGATGGGGTTCCCCATCTCATCTCGCACCAGGCCTTTCTCGTCTGTCTTGTGCACCAGGTATAGCTTCTTCTCCTCATCGTAGTCCAGGACACCGACCTCACACCATTTGTAATCCAGCTTCTGACTCTTGGGGTCCTCTGAAACAGGAGGGGAACCCCTACCAGTGCTCCCTGTCACAGGGCAGGTGGGGGTTTTTGAGTGCAAGCAACAGGTAGTGAGAATGGGTCTCAGAGTGAGAATGAGCCACTGGTCTAGCCTCTTCCCCACCAGGATGATGCCCTCTGGCTCCAGCAGAGCCAGGGCCCTGCTTCCTCCCAGCTGAGCTGGTGCCTGAGGAAGCCCCAGCTGCAGGAGCCAGAAAGACCAGGCTTCTCCACACCAGTGCTCTGCACGACCCACAGGGGGCAGAGAGACAGGCCGATGGGGCTGGGACAGAAGGCACAAAAGCCCCAAGCAAATGGAAGACCTGTTGATAATACAGTTGTAAAGGTCATCATGGATTAGTGACCCTTCAAGGTGACCAAGGCCAGGGCAAAGTCCTCCCCATAGGCTGTCCCTATTTAGTCCCTGGGTCCCTCGTATCAGAACCGAGCAAGGCAGGGCGGGGTAGGGTAGGAGATCATTGCCCTGCAATGGGCTCAAAGTGGGCCTCAGGCCTGTTCGGTGAGGATGGGCCTCCCTTGACTACTGGGCTGAAAGCCTGTGCCCACTCTCCAGCTCACCTCCTGGGGCTCACTCATTTCTCTCTAGCCACACTGGATGTCTAGCTATTCCTGTGACATTCCCCCGTGCTCCTGCCTCAGGGCTTTTGCATTGGCTGTGCCCTCTGCCTGAACACTCTTGGCTAAGGTCACCTCACTGCTGGTTTGTTCCTTGCTCAAGTGGCTTCTCCTTAGAGAAGAATCTCTGCCTAATACTCATCCTCTGACCTATTACCATTTTGTCCCTCACAGTGCTTAAAGTCATGCTACATATGCATTGTCTCCTGGGTCACACTAAGCCTTTTCTCACTAGTGTCAGCTCCCTAAGGGCAGAAGCAACTCTGTCCCATTTCAGTCACAGCTTTGTCCCTAGGCCTGGCATGGAAACTGGTACATAGCAGATGCTCAAGCAACTTTTGCAGAAAGAAGATGCACACACAGTGCCCAGCAGAGGAGGCCTCAGTACACAGTTGCTTCAAACAAATTGCTGGGCTCTACAGACTTGTGGAAGCAAGGACTAAAATTCCAAGGAAATGGTCCCCACTGGTTGACACCAGCAAGCTGCATAAAGTAGGTTGCTGACAAATACCTCACCTATTCTGGTTCTGTTTTGTTTTTCCCTTCCCTTCCTAGTAAGTTTCCTTCTTGAAAATGCTGGCATTGTCTTGGCTCAGCTTAGATGAAAAGATGTCATGGAAGTCCCCAGAGGCATGGCATACAAGAGGTTGCCAGCAGACTGTTCCCTCTGCCCACCAGTGCCACCACCCAAGGCCAGGGCCATGTGAAAGGGGGCAAGCAGAGCACCTCAGGGGAGGCTGGCACTTGGAGCACTTAAGGTTAACACGGCCCCAAACCTTCTGGTTTCATCACTAGGAATTGGAGATCGGGGAACAATTGAGTTAAATTATTTTTGTAATTAAGTCCAAAGTAAAGGGAACATTCTGGGCTTCTTGTCCAGTTCATAGAAACTGAGTCCAGCATTAACACATTTTTAAAATGAAACATAAATTTTTATCCTGCTGAATGGACTCACTGCGCAGTCTTAAAACCAGTCACTGCTCTCACAACCCTGCCTCCCACCTGGGGGCTGGCCTACTGGACCCACTCCCACTCCCCAGCACCTTGTCCGCTCAGTAGACAGGCAGCAGGGCAGCCTTCAGCCCCGCATAGGGGAGCAGCCAGACCTTCCTAGGATGCCTGCACAGAGAGCCGGATGCGCGGGCTAAGACGGCAGCCACGGATGCTCCCCCGGCACTGTTTCCGACAGCAGGAACAGTGGGGAGAGCCTCCGCGGCCACCAGGGCGGGCCTGAAGCCAAAGGAGGAGCCAGGGGCACTGCACGGGCAGATACAGATGAGGCCAAGACAAGGCAAGTCTGTGTGGCATCACACGGGCGTGTGGGGGTGGTGTGTGACAGCGGTGGTGGACCAGCGACAGGAGGTATGTGAGCGTTTGTGTGGCGAAATGTGCAGTGAGTAAGACTGTGTGTGGGGATGGTGTGTGAGTGCAACAGTGAGTGTGATCATGAATGCGTGTGACAGTGTGACAGAGGGCGTTGTCCACACAGATGTCAAAGCTGAGGCCAGAGTTGCAGCCGGGGCAATGGTCACTCTGGGTGATGGGGTAGAAGGGCTAGAATTCTGCTTCTAATGCACGTTTGAACGTTTCCAACGACCACGTATATTTTTCATTACCAATAAATCAAATATTTTTTTAACACTAGACACCATCCAGCTGTCCCTTTCCCAGCTCTCCTGACAGTGTCACCCCTCATCCTTGCATGTCCTGCCTCCGTGTGGCTCCTTGACCTGTATCCCAGCTGGGAGGCCTCAAAAAGCCTCTCACCCCCCTTGGCTGCCAGGTCCCAGAGGAGCCCAGGAGTCCATGGCGGGAAACGAGACGGTGCCCCCCCGGGCTGGTCCTGCTCACCATGCCCCAGGAAGTCATCGGTGGGCAGGAGGGCTTTTCCAGGAACAGGTCTCCTGTCCAGAGATCCTGGCTCCAGGCCCAGGTTGATCCACTCTCTGGGAGTCCGACAGTCAAACTCCTCATTGTCAAACACCTGGAAGAAAGCACGCACACCCTGGGAGGATGCGGCTCCCGTAGCGGGGCCTGGGTGGGTCGGGCATGCCAGAGGATGGGGTGCCCAAGGAGCCTCCTCCCCAGATGAGGAGCCTAGGGGCTGGGGCTGAGCTCCTCCTCTGCTGCTGTGCGAGGCACGCAGGGTCAGGCTGGGTGAAAGCCTCGATCCCATCCAGCCAAGGACCCCCAAGGCTTGGGCAGAGCAGTGTCTGGGCACTCGCGGCAGGAGGTGGGCTCTCTCTCCACTTGCCCACAGCCATCCAGCCCAGGCCGGAGGGAAGGTGGAGCGTCCCACCCTGACTCCAAATGCTGGAGATTCAGGGCTATCGGAAGGCAGCCCTTCGTAGGGTGACGTGCAGCTAGATTCAGCTTCACCTCCTCATAGCCACCACCAGGTGAGAGACACTCAGGGCCACAGGGAGGAAGGGAGGGGAGGGGGATGAAAGCCAGAGCCAGGCCATGTTCCCTCTCTCTCCTCCCTGGACTCAGTTTCCCCATCTATACCCCAAGGAGGTGGCACTAATGCCCTCCTCCGTCCCTGGTCTCCCCATTTCAGTGTGTCAGGTGCAGTTCCCCACCCCAGGTGGCCTGCTCAGGGAGTCCTGTGCACTACTCGGGTGCCCATGGGTGGGCTGGAGGCAGAAGCCAGACATACAGGCTGCCCCAGCTCCCAGGAAAGCAACAACAAATCAGCATCCCCAGGGTCTTGGAGTCCCTCCTGCTCCAGCTTGGGATGCTCGAGGTATCTGGGTGGGTTCCCATGATTGAGTGCCCTGTTTGACAAGGGAGTGCTTGTGATAGGCGTGGGGGTCCCCTTTTGGGCCTGATTCCTGAGCCTCAGCTGGGGTCTGCATCCAACACCCTCCATCGACCATTGCAGAAGCTTGCTCACCTTCAGCGGGAGATATATGGGGAAGAGCGGGTCATGGCCCTGTTCAATGGTGTGGGGGTGTTGGAGGTCTGGGTGCCTGGGCATGAGCTTGTTGGAGTCGATGCCCTCGCTGGACAGCAACTGCTCGATGTCCAGGCTCAGGTACTGCTGCTTCCTCCTGGCCAAGGGTGCGGAGGGGACCTCAGGACGGCTTGGCTCATGCCAGGTGGCTCCATGGGTTTCAGCAAGGGCCCACAGGGTTGTGGTGGTAGGGTGTGGCCCAGGAAGTGATGTGGTGGCTGGGGCTGGTGTCCCGGGCTCCAGCTGCCCTTCTGTCCTGCCCAGCAGTCCCATTTCATTGACCTAAATGCCACCTTCCCTACTTCCCAGTTTTCCAGTGAGGAAAACAATTTGCCCGTTAAGAGACCAAAGAGCTAGAAGATTTTGTCTAAACACTTGTGCACAGACTCTGCCACGGGGATTGGCACCTAGTAACCTGCAGTCCCTCACACTCGAGTCGGGCAGATGCCTCCCAGAGGACAGTCTCTCCCAACAGCCCACCCAGCCGTACCTCTCAATCTCAATCTTGCGGGGGCGCTGGCCCGGCAGCACCTGGAAGGGCACCTGCACCTTGGGCTCATAGGCTTGTGGAGGAAAGTCTGTCTGGGAGAGTAGCTGGGTGCTGGGCCCAATGCGCTGCTGCTCAATGAGCACCTCGAAGTCCTTGGGAACCTCAAAGCTTGTAACTGTGGGTAGAGGCAGAGGCAGGGGTTTCAGGGCTTGGGCTAGAACCCAACAACCCGCTCCCCAACAAGATGAATCACCAATCAGGTGTGATGCTTTGGGGCGTGGGAAGCTCAGTGCTTGTCTGTGGCTGGGCAGTGGTGAGGAAAAGACAGATATGGCACCCGGTATCCAAGGGAGTGTGAGCCTGGAGGGGTAAGGGCCAGAAGGTCTGTTCTGGCCCTACTGTCCCCATCCAGAACCAGCATGCTTGGCCACTCCCATGTCCTCAGCACCAGGGGACATTGCTCAAGCCAGGTGCTGAGTTAAACCAAAAGTGAGGGTTACAACTGGACAAGAAGATGAAATGAAATGATTCCTCCTACTCCTACCCAAGAGGGTCTTCCAGCATCTTGGATTCACTCTGATAGTCACTCTCTGGGGCCATTTCCAGGTTCAAGGCATCCTGGATACCATAGGATCCCTGGCATTGCAGGACCCTCAAGTCACAAAATGCTGTCCCTACTTAGACGACCAGGGCAGACAGATGCTTCTGTTCCAGGTCTGGGGAGAGGAATTGGTGGGGAGGGATCCACTGATAGGGTGACCAACCATCCCAGCTTCCCTAGGACATAGGGTACTGAGTGGAGAAGAAAGTTCCAGGCAAACTAAGACCATATAGGTGGGGAGGAGGGTGCAGGCACAGGCTTCAGAAGGAGAGGGGGAGAGGGTTACATTTCCCAGGGGCTGGGTGGGCTCTGGACAGCCCAGTGATGGCCTCATCTACTCTCCTGGTAGAAGAAGGGTCCAGAGAGTTCCAAGGACCCTGGGAGTCCCTGGAGACATCCTCCTTGGGCCTCACTACCTCTCTGGGGTCAAGAGGTGGTCACACTGCATAAGGGTTCCCCGTGGGCATGTCATCTGGGGCCCACAGTGCCTCTGGAGGCTGGGTCCGGGCTGGTGTGCAGGGTTCGGTGGAAGCCTCTCACCCTTAGCAGGAGTCTGCTCTCTCACCAGGGCTGTTCGGTGGTCCAGGAACTCCACAGCATCAAAAAGACCCAGCCACAAAGACAGTTTTCAGACCCCTAAGCACTAGCTCTTGAGCCTGTGGGTCTGCGACCCATTCCACCCCCAGACCTCTCAGGGGCCAAGAAGGAGCCAGGGCCAAGAGGGTCACTGCAGGCCTCTAGCCTCTGCTGCGCCCGTGGGCCCAGGCAGGCTTCCCCAGCCCTCCATTAGCCCTTGGACAGCAGAGTGGACATCCACCACTGGCTGTCAGGGCCCTGACTGTCATCTCCCTGTGGCCTTTGGGGGCTGCTTTTCCTCGTGTAGGTGGGGCCACCAATGGATGGTAGGAGCACCATTCCCAGTACCCCACAACCCTGGGATCTGTGGTTTGTAACCATTTTCTGGGTCACAGATACCTGTGAGACTGTTGAAAACAGCAGGCTAGATGCTCAGATAGCTAACTGCACAAATGCACATATGTACGATGTTTCCTGTGCCAGCTTAGGGGGTTCACAGACCCTGTAAGACCTGTGAGCTCCAACAGAACTAATCTTGGCAGTGGCAACAGGAGCTGGGCCTTTCCTGAGGGTGGAGAGGAGGGCAGACAGCCAGGACCACAGGGCATCTGGGCCTGAGGGAGGGGGAGCGGGCAGCCCAGACACAGTCCTGGCCTCCTCTGCACCACGTTCCAGGGGAGGCAGAAAAGACACACATAATGCCCCTGTGACCCCAGCCAGGCAGAGAGAACTGTGACCCTGGCCCCCAGCAGCCCCAGCCCAGCCTAGTGTCACTGTCACGGCTCCACTAGGAGTAATGATGCCACAGCAGTAGCTGGGGTTCACTGGGCACTCACTGAGAGCCAAGCTCTCATGAAACACCTCGTTTATCACCCTTCATTTACAGCTGAGGAAACTGGCTCATCCAGGAAGAGATCATCTCCCAGAGGCCAAGGGCCCTGTTTCTAAATGCCCATCAGGACCTACCCACGCAGCCCTACTGAGCACTGACCTTTTGCAGTAAACTTGTCGAGGTCAGCCTGCCACAGGAAGTTCTGGTTCATGCAAGGGCCATGGCACACGTTCTGAAACCAAACCCCAGAGCCTGAGTGTGTGTAAACATCCCAGGGACAATCAGAACCTGGGAGGGACCCAAGGACAGGGGCCTCTCCTGAGGCCCCCCCAGGGAGCACCCTGGGAGCACGGGGGTTGGGGGCAAGAACCAGTGAGTATGCACAATTCCTTGTTCAAAGACCACAATGGGTGACAAGCTGTGGCCACCTGCGATACCCCTGGCCCCACCCCACTCTGAGAACACTCCCAGCATGTGTCTAGAGGCTGAGCCACAAAGCAGGTGTTGCAAGGCCAGCAGGTATCTCTGCGAGTACCTCCTCTCCCAAGGGCCACTCTGTGACCACCAGTGTAGTGGGTTTTGGTGGGTCCTCACCGTCTCTCTTGGCTCTTTTCCTGCTAAAATCTTCTTAAGGCTGCCTGGGACCTATGGGGCTCTTTGAATTCTCTCCTAATCATTCCTTCCCAACTTGCCCCTGCCCCCAGCCTCATGCCTTGATCTCTCCCCTCACATTCTACCCTCCTCCTCATGGGCCATGCCCTCTCTAAGGGGCCCCAGGTCTTTGTACCATCTGTTCCTCTTGCCTGGGCCTACTCCCAGGCCCCTCACTCACCCAGCAAATCCAGACCCATCTCTTAGATCTCAACAGTATACCATCCATGGATCCCTCCCAACCAGAGCTGGGGAGGGGAGCTTTGCCACCAAAGCCATTGTCCCATGACAATAGGGACATGGATGTCTCATCCCCACTGTGTCTCCAGAGCTCAGTTCAGGGCCTGGCACACAGCAGGGACTCAGTAATGATGGATGGATGGATGGGGAGGTAGGCGATTGGGGGGTGGATGGAAGGAAAAATTGACAGACAGAAGGGTGGACTCATGGCCAAATGAACAGAGGCACTGATGGAGAGAAGAATGAAAGGATGGGTGAATGGAACCCACAGAGAGGACCCAGGCTTGGCAGGGGATGGCTGCCATACTCACCCCAAGTTGATCCAAGGTTCCAGGGCTGAGGATATCTGAGTAGAACCCACGCTGCTTCATCAGTGGGTACTTCTTATCAGTGCCTGACAGAGGCAACTTCTGGGGCTGCCCCAAGTCTGAGAGTGTGGGTGCGTCCAGGGGCAGAGGTAAAGGTTGGGGCTTGGGGTCAGGGCCTGGAGGAGGATTCCCCAGCCCATAATCTGACCCCAGAGGATTCTTCCCCTGGTTACAGTCTAGGCTCTTAGGAATCCCCCCCAGGCTGCACTGTTGGTCCGCAGGGGCACCGCTGCACTCTGGGCCCTGCGGGGCCCTTCCTCGCTTGCAGCCTTCTCTGCCAGGCTGCTCCATGCTGCTTCTCGGGAAACGTTCCAGCCAGAGCTCCTGGGAGAAGATATCCATGTCACTCAGCCCTTGCCAGCCTCTGTCTCAGCCCCCAGAGACACCATGGTACCTGGATGCCTATACTGTCTCCCTGCAACAAGCCCCAGCCCGTGACCCACAACAGAAGGGACGTGGAAGGGCAGGAGTGGTTTCCTCCTAATAGGACAGATATGCAGTGTCACCAGCATCCCACCAGGAGACAGTGGGGCCTGCCCTGCATGCTGCATGAGAGAAATGAGCCCCACAGAGTTAAAGGGCTGAGTGAGGGGAAGCTCTGCAGATGTCCCCCACTCAAGTGCATCCTGCTGCACATGCCCACCCCTCGCCCTCATTTTAGAGAGCAAGGCCTGGCTTCTCAGCAGGGGCATAAGGGGAGGCAGGCCCAGAGCTTGTTCACTCAGTGAATTTCCCTAAAATGACTTTCAACCAGAAGCAACCCTGGGGCTCCCAGCCCAGTCCTGCTGGACTGCCCTGCCTCTCCCCAGTGTGGAGCACGTGGTCTCCCTGCCACCTGTGAGCACTGGGCCATGCCCTGCCTCCCTCATGTTGCCCACTTTACCTTCCACCACATCCCAGGAGCCAAAGGACACAATGGCTTCCAGAGCAGGACCCCAAACCCTGACCCTCTGTTGGCCCACAGATCCCCCTACCAGCAACAAAATGGCATTCACCCACCCTGGCTCTTGGGGTCAGCCAGCTCAGGAAACATACACCCTCCTGTCTTTGCAAAGGGTTGCATGCACATCGACCACCTCAAGGATGAGGGTTTGCAGTTTGTTTACTGCGGGATGAGCAAGCCCTTGCCAAGCCACTATTGCTTCTGGCTACCTCCAGATGCATCACCAAGGGAAAGTCTTGGGCAGGAAAACATCACAAGAAATCAGACAAGGGTGTGGAGAAGAAGAAGTTTTCACACAATGCTGGTGCAAAAAAATAAAAAGGAAATCTACAATTATCTCAATAAAATTTTCAATTAAAAAAAAGAAAGTATCTTAACAAAAGGAAATAGAGGACTGGCCCAGGCAAGCCTGTCTTCCCCACACCTTCCCATTTTCCCATCCCTCTGCACACTGGGACAAGGCAGACAGGAGCATGCAGTACAGGTCACTCTTTTCGCCTGGTGTTTTGTGGGACTGGCTGGTGAGGGCCCCCTGATGGATTGCACCAGGGGGCTCCTGCCTGCACTGAGCTGAGGAGGCGGGTGGCTGGACAGGGCTGCCTAGAGCAAAGCTACCCTGCAGTGCCAAGGCAGCCTGCAGGAGCTGAGCCCACTTCTAAGAGGGGGATGGTGAGTTGGCAGGCCACTTGAGGGACGGAGAAGGGCAGATGGGGCTCTGGCAGGAAGCCTAAGACACCCAGCCCAAAAGTTGACCTGCCTCTAGCTAGCCAGGCCTGCCAGGCCGCCCCCACCAGAACTCTGCTTCCTGAATGCACTCCCTGGGGGCCAGCTGCCTCTCAGGGCAGGTGCTGGAGAAAGTGCCAAGTCTGGCCCACCTGTCTGACAGTCACCAGCCCTTCCCAGAGCACGCTAAAGACCAGACCCCCAGGGCTCAGCCCCATCATGCTTCAAACCCACAGATATGTTTCGTTTTTTGAACAAAATCACCAAACAGAGCAGGGCTTGGAGAGGCAAGGGTCCCAGCTCCACAGAAGAGCTATTCTATTTTAGTCCCCAGTTTTCTCAGCTCTTAAATGGGCTTGAACGTGCTTGGCCTGCTTTATTGGTGTGTTATAATGAATTATAAGGACCTGTGGAGATAACAGATGTGCAAATGTCCAGGAAACTGCAGTATTTCTGGGTGCACAAGGAGTCCGTGATGGGTGGATCTGCTGTCATGGTGAATTGTTTCCCTCTGAGCGAGTGGCAGCGGGGAAAGTGCATTGAGGTGTGTCCCAAGAAGGGAGGTGTGAGAGTGAACTGCAAACTCAGAACCCTGTTTTCCCTCCATCCCCTGGCCCTTCACAATGGCTCCCTTCCTGCTCCGCCCACACCCTGGGCACCTGTACATGGCCAGTGTGCACAAGAGCTGTAACAGACAGACAGACAGACAGTAGGACCTCTGCCTCCTGTCACAGCCCCATGGTGACAGCAGCCTCTGCCTGAGAATGAGTGTGACTGGCAGAAGTGAGAAGGACATGGTCCTCAGCAAGAAGACTGCCACTGATCACTCTGGGCACTCCCCCTCATTTGTGTGAGGGAACTAGCCAATAAGATGGCAGGGGTGGCCCCGGTAGGCACAGTGTTGAGAATGGTGAATGTTATTAGGGGCTTAGGCCTATTTTATGCGTCTCTCATTTAAACTTCTGAGGTGGGTACTGAGACTATCCTCATTTCTCAGACATGAGAAAATGAAGCTCAGAGAGGTTAAGTGACCTGCCCTAGGTCACACAGCCAGCGAGAGGCACAGTTGGAATTTGAACACAAGTTCTTCTTTCTCCCCACTCAGGTCACCTGGGAGCCCTATTGGCTTGCGCTAGAGGAATCTTCAGGTTGGACTCACTGATATTTAACCCCACTTGACTCAGCCATTCGCCAAGTACTTGGCTGAATGGACACAGATGAATAGGGGTATTTGATCCTCAGAACAGGTAATACTATCATCACCAATCTACAAACAAGGAAACTAAAGCCCAGAGAAGTAAAGAAACTTAGAAAGGTCACACAACCAAGAACTGGAAGAAACAGAATGGAGACTGAGGTCTTCACCTCTGGCTGACCCAAAGGTCCATGTTCTGGTACCACAACAGTGGTTCTCAAACTGTGTACCATGGATCCCTGCGACTCTGCAAAGTAGGTGCCTGCAGAGAGGCCCCTAAGCAGGAGGACTTCTGAGCTACCCACCTCTGATCCGACAGGGACCCCACACCTTTATCTGTTTCACGTCCCAGGGCTCTGTGTGAGCTCTCACTTGACAAATGGCTCTGTGAATTTTTTTTTTTTTTTTTGAGACAGGGTTTCTGTCACCTAGCTGGAATGCAGTGGCGTCATCATAGCTCACTGCAACCTCAAATTCCTGGGGTCAACAGTCCTCCTGTCTCAGCCTCCTGACAAGCTGGGACTACAGGCATGTACCACCATGCCCAGCTAATTTTTGTATTTTTTGTAGAGATGGGGTCTCGCTCTTGCTCAGGCTGGTCTCGAACTCCTGACCTCAAGCAATTCTCCCACATTGGCCTCCCAAAGTGTTAGAATTACAGGTGTGATCCACCAAGCCCAGGTGGCTCTGTGATTTTAAGGGATTTTGGAAGTCTCTGCTCTTGTTGAGGCTACCAGGCAAACAATAGTGTGGGTGGTTATTGCTCCTCTACCCATTTTTTTTTTTTTTGAGACAGTGTCTCACTTCTTGGCCCAGGTTAGAGTGCCATGGTGTCATCATAGCTCACCGCAACATCAAACTCTTGGGCTCGAGCCAGCCTCCTGCCTCAGCCTCCCGACTAGCTAGGACTACAGGCACGTGCCATCTTGCCTTGTTAATTTTTCTATTTTTTGTAACGATGGCGGGGGTTGGGGGGGGTCTTGCTCTTGTGCAGGCTGCTCTCAAACTCCTGACCTCAAGCAATTCTCCCACCTCAACTTCCCAAAGTGTTAGGCTTACAGGCATGAGCCACCGGCTGGACCCTCATCTACACTTTTGAAGAATTCACCTGATGCAGCCCCTTCATCTGTGTTCCCACAGCTGTCTGAAGCTTTTCCCTCCCATGAACAACTCCCTGTATTATATGTGTACATCTGTCTTCTCGGTCAGCCAGGCAGGAATTTTCAAGTAACAATGATCTCTGGACACTTGGCACCTAGCATGGGACTAGCACAGGCTTGGCACGCAGGTGCCTAGAAAGTATCTGCCAAATGATTGTGTGGGCAAATGAATGACTGAATGGGGTGAGTAGAAGAAGGAATGAAGTTCATCTCTGTAACAACTCTGCTAGGGATGGGGGAAGGGACCGGGTGGCTGATGAGGACAAGAATCTTCCCTGAATGGCCATCCACAGGAGGAGGAGGGCCACATGCTCAGCATGGGGGTGGGGCCCAAAAACTGGTCTGTTAAGTACAGGACTTAACGGCTAGGCTGTTTGGGTCACCGCCCTTCTTTCCCACTGGTTGAGGCTCGCTCGGTCCGGCACCCGGATTCGTGCGCGACCTCCTCCCTGTCCTCTCGCCCTCTGCGCCTTATCCAGTCCCCATGCCCGCGCTTGCCCCGCAATCCCTCTGCCTTACCTACTACCTACCGGCTCCGCCGAGCAGTGCGGGTCGGTCGGCCCGGTCTCTAGGGAGGGACGCTGGTCGCGTTGCTAAGCGGCGGGGCCCTCCAGCACCACGGGCGGGAGCTTCCGCCGGCCAACCAGTCGCAGCCGCACCCCTCCCCTCAACTCTTGCCTCGGATCCTTCCGCCGGGACGCCTGCGCCTGCGGGGCTCCCAGCACCGCCCGGGAGAGGAGCGGCGGGATCAGGAACGGCCAAGGAGTGTCAGCCCCCTAGACTCTGAAATCCAGGCTACGTTACCCATCTCCCCTCCCGGACCCTTCTAGAGTAACAGACAAAACAGCCAAATGCAATGAGAACTTTGATTGAATTCTGGTTAAAAAAAAAAAAAGCTGTGTAAATTATTTGCGGGGAATAATCGGGGTAATTTACGAATCGGAAGTTCCTATTTAAGCCACAGCTGGGGGACACATGGTCAGGGCACTGTGGAAAGGAAGCTCCTGGTTCTCTGGAGCCAACCCACCCACTGAGTGGTATCTCCCTGGCCTCGGGCGCCGCCCTCTAATGCCCGCATCTGCTCCAGGGACCTGGCAGGGGTTCAGGTTTTGATCCTCCTACCCTGTCCTGAATATTGAATTATTGATAGTTTTCTTAGATGTGATAATGCCATTGTGATTATCTAGGAGAGTGTCCTTGTCTTAGCTGATGTGGCCTGAAGAGTTTCAGGAAAAATGTCAGAATGCCTGCTGTAATTTCCTTGCAAACAATTCAGCAAAAAATTATATATAGATAAGTATAGACAGATGAAAAAGAGGAGATAAAGCAAAAGTGGTGCAATATTAACAGTTAGGGAATCTGAAGGTCACAGACGTTCATTGTACCAGTATTTCAATTTTTCTGTAAGGGAAAGAGATGAGCTACAAACCAAAAAAAAAAGAAAAAAACCATGCAGCTCTCCCCAAGAACTCCTCCCCAGAGCCTTCTCTGAATTGGCTCCATTTTGTGGATGGGAAAACTGAGGCTCAGTGAGACAGGTTAGGGTTGGGGGAGGTAGTAGGCCCTGATGCTCATTACACAAATGTCTAATTTTATTTGACATTTTAGTAGTGCTGGCTGGGTGCCAGGCCTGTGCTAGACACTAAGTGTCCAGAACTTAACTGGACCCAGTCCCTACCATAAAATGTGTATTGAGTGGGAGAACTGGAGAGACTAGGCCCCGAGGAACCTAGAGGCATTGTGTACACTGTGCCTGGGGACAGAGTTCCAGCCTTTGCATAGGCTTCTGCTTCCTCTGCCCACAATGTCTCTCTCCACCAGCTCCTAATCCTGGCCAACTCCTATTCACCCTCCAATCCCTGATGCTGGTGCAACCTTTCCTGAGCACAAACCATGGTTTTATTTGCTTTTCTTGTTGGCATTCACACAGTATTTACTCAGTGACCATTGCAGGAGGAAGGAAGGAATGTAAGGGGGCTTGAACGCAAGGGTGGCCACAGCTCTTCAAAGGGACAGGGCCTCCAAAGCCCTATTTAGAGCAACCTGGCTCCTTGATGGGTCTGGGAATAAGCTGGGTACCCCACTTGGCTGTGGAGAGACACCTGCTTCCCTGCCTTTGCCTGGCACTTCCCACACTGGGTACAGCTGTCCAAAAAGCTGCAGCATCCATCCGGGTTGCCACGGCAACATCAGCCCATGGTGGGATGTCAGGGACAAGAGGGGCAGAGTGCTAATCCTGGAAAGTTGCCAAGCAACACAGTGGGTTGGTGACATCAGAGACCATGGCTACTGGACAGATGGACAGGCCAGAGCGGAAACAGAACACTCTCAGGAGGCCTGGCTCACAGAGCCACTCACCTCATCCCATGTGATGGTCACTGCTGTTTTCCCAACTGAAGGGTGGGCTTGAGGGGTGGGGGCTGGGGGTGCTGCTTTTACCAGCAGCCCTGCCAGCTCCACTTCGCCCTCGTCAGGTGTGAGCTGTGGATGTGACCCTCTCTCCCTCCCTGGCAGGGGACCGTGGGTCAGTCCCTGCTCTCCTGGGTCTCATGTGCCACCCTCTAATGCCCCCATCTTATCCAATGGCTGGGCATGGGTTCAGGCTTTGGCCTTCCTGCCTTTCTCTGGAGGCCACTATACCTACCTGGCTCCCTGGGAAAGGAGTGAGGGGCTGAGCCATGACCCACTGGGCTCCTGCGCCTCCACTGGTGGGAGGACAATCTTTTGCCCCATATGGGCTGGAACAGAGGCCAGCCTTGCTCTTGTTGAAATGAGTGGACTGGGCTTCTGCAAGAGTTGGGGGGGTGCCCATCTCTCACTCAGAGCCCCCCCTGCTGAGGAGTCTGGTGGCCTAGAAGCTGGGGGCTTGGGGCAGTAGGCTACTTAGGATGCCCTGGCCCAAGCCCATGCCTTTCGAGCATGGGGTGTGAGTGCATGGCAGGTCTGAGTGCCCCTCCCTGTGCCTCCTCACTGGCTGAGGCAGGAGCAATGCTTCACTGGCTGCAGAGATGAAAGCCCATGTGAATGGGAGGCAGAATGGGCCCTTCATGTGGCTGCCCAGCCAGAACAGAGGGTGACAGGCATCCTGATGGAGTGGCTGGAGCTGCCCACTCCCCACCTGCCCCAGCCTGCCTCTTGGGCCCCCAGGACCTCCCTCTGGTTTTCTAGGCCTGGGGCTCTGAGCTGCTGCCAAGAGAAAATGAGTTGCAGGCATGGGGGAGTGTCAGAGAGGGGGCTGGGTGAGGTCTAGGGTCCACCCCCCCCAGGCCTACCCTGAACCTCCCCACTGCTGTCGGCCAGCTCTGACCGACATTTTCATTTCTCTGACCAGCATAATCATTTTGTTGATGGATACAAATGGAGATAAATTAATTCTCCTTTGATCCACGCAGTCACCTTGACAGACAAGACCTTGAAAGCCCAAAGCTCAAGGAAGGAGTAGGAAGGCATTGCCAGGGGGCTGGAGGACGGAGACCACTGGCCCATGCAGAGACAGTCTTCATCCCTCCCAGCCCCAGGCCACGTCTGTCCCCACCTGCACTCCGGTGAGCCTCCTGGCTGCAGTCCCCTCCCTCTTTCTGTTTTTCTGTAACTTTCCATCCCACTTCAGACCACATCTCCTCAGGAAGCCCCACTCCGAGTGTGTCTCCCCAGAACACACACTTTGCTTGGGTCCCCAAAGGACTGTAGTCAGTACCACTTGGTAGGTGACCTTACAATGGTCACTGCTGAGTCCTCCTACCCCCCAGCTGGAGGTAAGCTTGAGCTGCGGGGACCAGGGGCAGAGGGCACAGTTTTTTCCAGCAGCCCTGCTGGTACATCAGTCCAGGAAGGACCTTGGAAAATGACTGGAAGAGACAGCAACCCACAGTGGGGCGAGCACCCCAAAGATGGTGGCTGCTGCCCAGCTGCACGTGGCCCACATGGCCTCACCCTCCCATCCTGCTCCCCAGCCTGTGTTTCTCTGACCCACGTTGAGGACCCTGCCCAGGAACAGGTCCGGGACGCTGAGGCTCTAGCTCTCCAGGAACAGCAGCCGGGTAGAGATCCCTGCTGGCCCCCACTGCCTGGGCTGAAGCACCAGGTGGCAGGCCCTGAGACAGTGACATCTTCCACAGGACATTTCCAGGGGCCTCAAGGAACTGTACAGGGAGATGTTTATTATAATTCGGCTCTGAGTGCCTTTGATGTTCCCTGCGCTTCGAGGAGCTCAGTGAGTGTCTGCTGAGTGATCTCTCCGCAGAGTGGGTGGCTGTGTTATCTCGGCCCTGTGACCCACCGAGTGCCCCTGCCCCAACCCTCTCAGAGCTCAGGTTTACTGTGGCTCAGCTAGGCCCTCCCACTCCCCCACCTGCAAGACTGGCCACTTTGGGGACCAGACTGCCAGCCTGACCTTTCACCCACCCCTAGAAAGGGCTATCAACAGGGCAGGAGGGCTGTGTTCTTGCAGTGACTCACTGGGCAAGTCCCTTCCTTTGCTAGGTCTCAGTTTTCTCATCTGCACAGTGGGGAATACAATCCTTGCCCAGCCTCACAATGGCGCCACTAGCACAGAGTGGTCTGAGGGACACCAGGACTGTTTCCCTGCCCCAAATACCTCCATTCTTGGCAAAAGCCATTGTCTTTGCCAGACCTGTGGGAGAGTATGTAAGCAGCCGGGCATGGTGGTGCATGCCTATAGTCCCAGCTACTCAGGAGGCTGAGGCAGGAGGATCGCTTGAGCCCAGGAGGAATTGGAGGCTGTGGTGAGCTATGATTGCACCACTGCACCCTAGCCTGGCAACAGAGCAAATCCTTCATTATCAGAGAGGTGGGGCAGCCCTTCTTCCCCCTAGCCTTGCAAATGGGCTGCCTGCTTTGGCCTGGGCATGGTTTAAACAGCTGGGGTGGCAGTTGGAGCTGACAATTTCCTTGGCAATGGGCTCCCACACTCTGAGTCGGCAAACTGAGGTGGCAAGAGGGGAGGGTCGCACCCAAGGTCATGGCACAGTGGGATGGGAACTTGCAGGCTGCAGAAGCCTAATATGGGCCATGAGACAAAGATCGGTTGCCATGGGAATACCACTTCCTTTTCTTACTCCTCCTGCCCCCTGGTCCCTCCTCCATGCCCCCATCTGGTGGTAGGGTATCAGAGAGCTGGCTACAGGCCAGACACTGATAGTTCCTGGGGTCTCAGTTTCCCCGACTGTTTATGAACGAAGTGGACTGTTGGATCACCAGGCCCTCTCAGCCAGCCTCCAGCTGCAGTCTCTCTCCCTGTGGGGGGCCCCTGCCCACTGTCTTTCTCTTTCCCTAATACTTCTGACAGGCCACTTAAGAACCTGGCACTAGTGTTCCCTGCCCAGTTCCTCTGTATCCTTGAGGGGACTCTGGCAAATGGCATCTCCACCCCTCAGCAGTGACTCTGAAGTATGCAGTGGGGGACTCCAGTCTCCATGTAGTCTAGAAGGGGCCCTAAGAGTATTAGCCAACACACACACACCCCATTTTTTCCCCAACCTGGCTGTCCTGTGTGACCCAGTTCTGGGACGTCCTGGCCTCAGCTATCCCTCCAAGTAGAGGGAAACTGACCCTTGGAGACCCTAAGGGCAGGAATAACTGTTTCCATTTTATAGGAGAGGAGACTGAGGCCCTGAAGCAGGGGTCCTGTTATGGGCACACACACTGCTGGTCAGGCAGAGCTGGCTGGCACCAGGACCCTCTCGCCCTGCCCGGGGCCGTCCCTGCTACCCCTCCTGGCCCTCCAAGAAGGCAGCTGGGCCTGAGGACAAGCAGGGAGTGCCTTGGGGAGGGTGCCTGGGCTGGGGAGCAGGTGGAGGGCAGCAGGTGCAGGATAATGGGGCCACCGGGGGAGGCCCAGGGAGCAGGTGCTGCCTGTGGAGGGAGTGAAGTTGTCATTGTATGCTCAGCTCTGGTGGGCCCAGAGCAGGAGGGGGATCCCCGTGGGCCCCCGGGCTGCCCTGGCTCATGCTCAGAGGTCTCCGGATGCCTGGGCTCCGGCACACAGCCAGGCCCCTCCCTTGGATCCCAGCAACCCCATCAGGTTGCCATGACAACCAGCACTTTCATCCCTGTCCCTTTGGTCACGGTCCAGCTTTTGTGGCCAGCCATAATTAGGGGGTGGGGGAAGGGGGCCTTGCCTTAGGACACACTCAGCTGGAGTGGATTGTGAACCCAAGGAGGCAGGGGCTGGAGGGCAGGTTAAAGAAAACAGAGATGCAGAAAGCCTGGGCTTTGCTGGTCACTGACCCCTGCAGCCCCCTCTCCTGGTTATTGGCCACATCCTCAGGGCCGAGTCTGCTGGCCTGGGGGTGACCTGGGCCCCAGGCTCTCCTGTCCCCTCTCTGGGCCTTGTTTTCCCATCTATGAATGGAGCTGGGGATGACCCCTCTCCCCAGTGCACTATGGCTCTGGGAGGCAAAAAGCATGGGCCAAACCAGAATTTGCTAATTCTTTTGTACACCTAGAGAAACTGAGGCACGGAAAAAAACTGGGCCCTGGTTCAGGTCACACCCACAGTGAGCAAGTGGCAAAGCCAGAGCTACTGGAGGCCCAGGGTCCCCAAAAAAACAGCAAATCAAGCCCCACAGTTGTCCCACCCCAACATCCCCCACAGCCAGGAGCCTGGTCCCGGGACTTGGTAGGGGAGTGAGGAGGCCTGCGTGGCCTGCCCCCTCCTCACCCCAGCCCCGCCAGCTGTGTGCCTTTGGGCACATCCCTTCTCCTCTCAGAGCCACCGTGTGTGAAAAACAAAGGAGGGGTGTAGCAATAGTCAATCCTCCCTCCCTCAGCTGGCGTGAGAACGAGGCCTACTCTGCACAGCACCAGCTAGTTGCGAACCCCGCAAACACCACAAACCCCACTCTCCCCGCATCAGCCTAGTCCACCCGGATGACCTGGCGTTCCCCACCTGGTTGCCTCACTGCCTCACTGCTCTGGGCCTTTCTTTGCCCCGTGGTTGCCTCCACCTGTGCTACTCTCTCCCCCCAGACAGGAATCGCAAGGTCCAAGATCATCAGGAGCTGGAGGGAATGATCACTGCTGTCTTAAACCCCAAGGATTCCCCGTGAGACAAGCTCTGAAGGTCAGCCCGGAATCCAGAGCAGAAGCAGAACGTGCTGTGGGGGCGAGGGCTGCTGCAGGGACTCCTGGGATGGGCCAGCATGGAAGTGGGGTGGCAGGGCAGTGTAGAGGTGACGGAGCAGCACATGTCCTTCTTTCCTGGGCTGGCTCTTCTGATCTTGAGGGGAGCCAGGGGTTCCTGCAAGCCCCATGCCCCAGGCACCACCTTGCAGTCTTTGTGAGGCCCCTGCTTCTGCAGGGTCTGCCCCTCTAAGGGATCCAAGGCTCTACAGGCACCTCAGGCTCAAGAGGGCCCCCCCCCAAACTAGGGCTGACTCGCAGGCATGACAAGGTCTGCTCACATGCCCCGGAGACCCTTCTGGGCAGACACCCCAGTCAGGATGGATCTTTGTCCCCCTTCTCAGCCACCACTGGTGCCCCTGAGTGAGAGACCTGAGGAGCAGGGGGACCAGAGGTGAGGGGCTGGGGCTGACCAGAGAACTGATTCAATACTAGCAGGGCAGACCCACACCTCATCACGGTTCTGCCATCCCTAGAAAATGTCACTTCGTCTTCCCCATGAACATGTTCCTCTGCAATTAGCTGTGCGTCTACACTGGATGTGAGAGGGGTGGTGGCAGGCTCTGCTACCTGAGGCCAGCAGGTGGGAACTGTGTTCTGGGCTAAGGATGTGACACTGGGTGGCCCAAGCCAGAAGGAGGACAGTGTCCACCACTGTAGTTATTCATTGTCATTATGAGTTAGGAACCAGTCATTGAGAAATTAACATATGCCGTGAGGTTTATACATGTCATTTAGTCCTCATAGCCCTAGAAAGCAGTGGCTATTGTTACTGTTTCTCCTTTTACAGGTGGGGATGCTGACGCTCAGAGAAATCAAGCTGTCTTGGGAAAAGGAACCAACAGACCCACCTGGGGAGAGAGGCAGGTAGAAGGCAGGGCTGAGGCCACTGGTAAGTAGAAGTTAGTACAAGACAGCTTTGGGTTCAGGTAAAACATTTTTTATTAATATAATGATCCAAACCAAAGGACAAGGCTGCCCAGGTGGTGGGAGCTCCCTGTAATGCGAGGCATGCCAGGTGAAACTGGATGGGTACCTGTCACTCAGGCATCAGAATGGAAATGGTGAAACCATAAAAATTCTAGAAACAAATGTAGGAAAAACTCTTGTAGACATTGGCCTAGGCAAAGAATTTATGACGAAGACCCCAAAAGCAAATACAGCAACAACAAAAATAAATGGGACTTAATTAAACTAAAAAGTTTCTGCACAGCAAAGGAAATAATCAACAGAGTAAATATACAACCTACGGAATGGGAGAAAATATTTGAAAACTGTATAACCAACAAAGGGTTAATATCCAGAATCTACAAAGAACTCAAACAAATCATCTAGAAAAAACAAATAACCCCATCAAAAAGTGGGCAAAAGACATGCATGGATTTTTTTCAAAAGAAGACAAATGGCCAAAAAACATATGAAAACAATCATTAATCATCAGGGAAATGCAAATCAAAACTACAATGAGATACCACCTTACCCCTATCAGAACGGCCAGTATTAAAATATCAAAAAACAATAGCTGGCCGGGCGGGCGCAGTGGCTCACGAAGAACGGGATCCATCTGTACTCGCCATCAAATTGGTACTAACTGATCAACACTAGGGTGATCACATGGCAGAAATACTCTCCAGGGATTAGGGGGATTGGGGGTAAATCAGCAACTAAAGGACACGGGGAGCACTGCAGGGAAAGGGCATGCCTCTAACCCTCGCTTGGGTGAGGCAAAGACATAAAGTGTAACCCTAATGTTTGTACCCTCACAATACCCTGAAATAAAAAAAAATAATAAAAATAAATTTATAAAAAAAAGAAGGGAACTCTGGTCTTCATGGTCATTACTTCTCTGGCAAAAAGTAGAGAAAGGGAGAATTTTTACACTATAGATGATGATCTCTTCTCCCCACTGTATGCTCAAGTCTTCACCTTGATCATTCTTTTCCCTTTAACCATAGTTAACTTTTTATTGCACCGTCTCCAGCCACAGTGGCAAACAGCACAGTACATTCTTAAATGCAAGCTAACCTGGCTTCGCCACCCTGCAATACCAAAATAGTTTTATTAAAACATCCAATGACTTCTGTGCTGCCAAATCTAATGCACATTTTCCAGTTCCTGTCTCACTGGACTTCTGAAGCAGCATTTGATACTGCTGGCCATTCCCTCTTTCTTAAAACATCACACTTTCTCAGCCTCTTCTGCCTGGCAATTAAATGACAGGAGTCCCTTCAATGCTTAATCCTAGACCTATCTTCCTTTTCTCACACTCTATTTTCTCCCTATGGTTATCTCACCAGACTCAGAGCTTTAAACATCATCCATATGCGATAAGTTAGTGATGGCTTAGGTTGAATTCCAGATCAGTCCTTCCCTGTGAGTTTCAGCCCTACATGTAAACACTGATGTTATCACTTGGATGTTTTGTTATGTTTATTATTCTAATCCTTACCAAAGGAGAAAAAGAAATTGCCAATGTTCTATAGACAGTGACTTTTCTCCAAGTGAAAGGGAGAGTAAAATAGTTTTTCTTTTTTTGGATCTAGCTTTTAATTCCTGATGGTTTCAGTGAACACTTAACTGTTTAAAAAAAAAGTAGACTTGACCAGAAAGATAAAATTAGATCCTTTATAATAATTAGGATGTAAATATGTTTTAGATTTATTTCTCTGGCCTGAGCAAGAGCAAGATCCCGTCTCTACTAAATCAGAAAAAAAGTAGCCAGGCGTGGTGGTGCACACCTGTAGTCCCAGCTACTTGGTAGGCTGAAGGCAGGAGGATCACTTGAGCCCAGGAGTCTGAGGTTGCTGGGAGCTAGGCTAAGGCCACGGCACTCACCCTATCCCATGCAACAGAGCGCGACAATGTACCAAAAAAAAAAAAAAAGATTTATTCCTAGATGTACATCTTAGAAATTTACAAAATGTTTTCAGTTAACTGTCTTGATTTACCAGTTTATCTTTTACATATCAAAGGTCATATTTCAAATTTTCTAGACCTAAGAGAAAACACTACTTATAACACAACAATATGGTTTAGTGATGACTTTTTTTCAGTGAAAAAATTCTTATAATATCAAGCTATTGTTTCTTTCCTAATGTTAGAATTTTCTTTGACATTTTAGAGACAACATATGATGACACAGATTTCCTTTTAAAATAATGGAGAAAAATCAAGTCTTAGGGAAAAAAAGTTATCCAAGTATTTTAAAAATTGCAATTAAAAACCTTAACCTAAAGCTTCCTAGTATTTTGATCTACGAAATAAAATTTCAATCCCAATCTCGATTAATGAAACTTTGTATAAGGTAAATCAAACTTTATCAAATAATCTAAAGTGACAGAAAAAAACTACATGAACAAGGAAAGAATAGAGGGAGGGAAGACAGACAGTATAAAGTTTTTATTCGTTTAACAATTGCTTATTCAGAAGATTGTGCTACGTACAGGGTGGTAGCTATGGCAGAGAACATAGAAATTTTAAAGAGTACAAAGCTATGTACCCTTATTCAGGCTATCCAGTTTCAAATTATTCTGGCAGTCCACATCATCTAAATGCCAAAAAAATCTGATAACCATAAGCCATAAAAAAGTCACAAGTCAAGGCCAGGCAGACTGGCTCATGCCTGTAATCTTGGCACTGGCACTCTGGGAGGCTGAGGTGGGAGGACTGCTTGAAGCCAGGAGTTCAAGACCAGCCTGGGTAACAGAGCAAAACCATGTCTCTATAAAAAATAAGAAAAATTAGCCAGGCGTGGTGATCCACACCTGTAGTCCCAGCTAATTGGGAGGCTGTGGCGGGAGGATCACTTGAGCCCAGAAGTTCAAGGCTGCAGTGAACTGTGATCGCACCACTGCATTCCAGCCTGGGCAACAGAGCAAGACGCTGTCTTTAGGGGGGAAAAATGGTTCCAAGTCCAACATTAAGGGAAATAATAATTACATAACAACATAATACATACACAAATAAAACCAAAAAATAATCTCCTCCAGGAATTCAGTTTTAAATTCTATCCCAAATTAACATCTATGCTAAATGAAAAACAAGATGGAAAAGCCTATTTAGTAGTGTAACAAGCTGCCTTCCTAGTTACATACACTTTATCTTCATCTTTTTTTGAGATATTCTTTTACAACTTCCTGTAACTATGCAAACACTTAGAAAATATAGCAGAGAAAGGAGTGATTCTTTTTTTTTCCCTCATGACTCTTCAAGAGTTTAATTCTGGATAAGAATCAATTTGTACGTTTGGAAATAACCTGGCTTTTCATATTTGAAGTTGGAGTGAACCGTGGTATAGAACCCAACCCAATTCATGTTTATTGAGATATACACCCAATTTTTTATGCTAAGTAATAGTGCAAGACACAAAGAAATAGTAGTAGTTTTTCTACCTTCAAGAAATAAGATGGTCTTATAAAATATAGTTGCACATAATCTAGATGGTTACCTATTACCTATGGATTAAATCAAGAATTCTTAGTTTGTGAGACTCCCATAATCTGGCTGGCTTACTTTAATAACAGCCTCCATTTATTGAAAGCCTACTATGTGTCGGACACATCCTTAAATGCTTACATGTCTTATTTCCCTAAATTGGCACATCTTTCAGAGGTTGGTATTATTATCAACCTTTTAACAAATGAGGAAACAGCCTTTTGAGGGGTTAATTGGTCTTGAATCATGAAGCTGTTAACTTGGTAGAGCGGAGAACTTCCTAATAGTAGAATTCCACATTTTACAGTGAGTGGAGGTAATTTTAGGATTCTATTTTGAGCAAGGGGACAAAAGACACCCAACTCAGGAAACTGTCCTGCTTGAACTTCCCAATCCTCCAGCTATATATTTTTGCTCTTCACCCTTCTTCATCTTTCCCTCATTCCTTTGTTCCCCAATCTACAGAAGATAAGGGTTTCTAACATGGTCCTCGGAAAAAGGACAGCAGAAGTCTTGCACTGGATAGTACCAGGAGATTTTTAAAAACTCTTTGTGCTCCGTAGAAATGGCTCCCAGGGTACACGATGTCTGCGAAACTCTTCGCCCCGCAGGACTGTTACAGACGGCTGCACCATACCACCTACGGAGAGCAAAGAACTGCTCTAGTGCTTAGATAATTCATCTGGAAAGGCATGTCAAATGTTTAATGTTTATGTGGGTTATTTAATTTTATTTGGAGGCTATTCTGGTAGAGAGAGCAGGTAAAATAGGCTGATCATTCAGTTTCTATGTTATTTTCTAGGATTTCTTTCTCCAGTTAAAAATCCTCATTACCTGCTCAAGCTAGCATCTCATGTTAATCAATGTTCTAGGTAATGTACTAGGTTCTTTCTTCCTTTATACATTTTCCTGCTGCAACGTCTGGACCCCTGGGCCTCCCTGCACACCTATGCCTTCTCAGGAAGGCTTGAAAAATAAAACTATCCACATGGGATTCTTTGGATTTGTCATCGATGTTTTGTTACCACCCATAGTAAAATTCGCCATCAAAGAAAAGGTAAAGATTAGTCTAAAACAGTTTTAGAAGTTCCTATATTTTTCTAACCACAGACCACTTTCCTATTTCTATTAATTTTTCTTAACCCCTCAAACTCTATCCTTTAATTACTGAGAGTTCTAATGAAAATATTTAATTTGAAATAATATTGCTCTGTTGCAGAAATACTAGTTTTAAAGATTTTCTCCCGAGGGACTTTTGGCTTATTGTTCCCTCTGATTGTAATGCACTTTGAAGATGGCTGGCTTCTTCTCATCTTTTAGCTCTTAGCTTAAATGTAGCCTCCTCCTCCTTCCCAAACCACCCAACATACAGTTTTCTCTCAGTCCGTTTTATTTCCTTCATAGCACGTCACACTCTGTAATTATCTTATTTGCTTGGTTTTTTGTAATCTATGCATCTACCTCCACTCCTTCAAGGTATATTAAAATGGAAGGTCTACAACCACAGACCTTTCCTGTAATTTTCATCAAAGAATCAATAACTGAATATTGAGCTTTTATGGGCAATCTCTGTTTTCTAAATAGTGTCCTGAAGTAGTACAGTTAAAATGAAAAGTGTCTGCTCTTAAGTCAGATCTATATTCAAATCCCAGCTCTGCTACTCACTAGCTAATGTGAACTTTGGCAAGTTGTTTAACCCCTCTGGCCCTCAGTTTCCACATCTGTGAAATGGATATAATACTATTTGAGAAAACAAAGTGAGAAAATATGATTGTACAGAACACAAAAACTCACATACATTGCTCATGGAAATATAAATTGGTAAACAATTTCGAAAAAAAACTGGGGCATTATTTTCAAGTTAAAAAGATGCATACCCTTTAATTCAGGAATCCTATTCCTCAGTATATCCCTAGAGATATACAATACTTCCATGAAGCAGGATACTTGTATAAAAATATCCATATTAGCATTGTTTAAAATTGTTAAAAACCAGAAACAATTCAAATATCCATAATTGCAGAATAAAGTAGTATATTTATTAGAAGATAGATAGCAATAGAAATGAATTACAAAAACACAGTATATATGAATGTCATGAACTAAGAATGAACAAAAGGTGACATATTAAAAATATAGTATATGATTCCATTTATATAAAGTTTTAAAGCAGGAAAAACTATACTAACAGTCTTCAAAAACATATAAAGGTGACGAAAAAAATTAAAAAAAAAATCAAGATCAAGACTCAAAGAAGTGATCCCCATTAAGTCAGGGCAGTGGCTATCTAGTGGAGGAATTACAGAGGGGTGCACAGTGACATTCTATTTCTTGATCTGGTCAGTGATTACACAGGGTTCACTTGATAACTTAAGCTACACATTTATGCTTTATGTTCTTTTTTTATTCCACAATTAAAAAGATTTTTAAGAGAAAAAATACGTTAAATGCTTAGGACATTGCCTAATTAACAGAGTAAGAGCTCAATACATTTTGGCTGTTACTATAAACAACAAATAAGTGATCTACTATTATAACTATCCATGTTGTGAGTTTAAAATTGGATGCTGAACAAATACTGCAAAACACCATTAATCTAGACTTAACTACTTAGCTTCTTATAATTCAGTATGGGCAGAGTTTAAGATTTCCTCTGGAACAGTAAAACAAAAGCACTAACCTTCATGCACAAGTATGACATCACCATTCTGCATGGTGGTGGTAAAAATTTCTTACCCACACCCCACCGTCAGCAAGCCAATGGGGTAGAGCACAAAGAACATGGCTTTGAAGACTAATGGTCACAGTACTAAAAATGTTTTGCAACTCCTCTGGCACTAAAAATTGCTTAATAAATGATAAATTCTTTCCTTCCCCATTTTCCTTAGTGGCAACTGATAGCACTTTACAGCAGGACTACCTAGGGTTAATGCTAGACTACATAATCTGAAAACAGAAGCAAAACTTATGGGCCCAGTGTTATTTAAGCAAATTTAGTCACAGTTAATGATAACCAGAAGAGTGAAAAATCTTTATTTCTGGGCATTTTTTAATATACAAAAATTTGTTTTGCTGACAAGCAGCTTAATGTTGATTGAAATAAACTCAAATTATACTTTAAAAATGTTAAAGTTCACTAAAAAATGCTATTTACATCCTAAAATCTTGTGAAATAAAATATTAATAAAGATACTTTAAAGATCAAAATTTCTCATATATTTAATAGCAACTGCTTAATACTAAGGTAAGCCAAAGTGTTAAATATCACAAAACACAGTTGATTTAGCAACTAAAAATATGTGCATCATATGCAAATTTAGATGCCAAAGTGGTTGAGTTTATTCTAACCACTGTCCTAACATTTTTTTAAATCAAGTATTAGCCAATTATATCATCCCAAAGCTACCAACATTTCCCGTCCGCGCTGTCGGTGATTGGTGTATTCAGTGTAATGCTCCCCACACAGACTACTCTTTCAGAACGATGTATTGTTTTACAGGAATCCAATCTGCTCTGGTTAACAATGCTCTATTAATATCCAATGGCATTAATGCAAAGCCCAAAACTCAAGTGCCACAGATAAAAGTGGATAGCGTGACCACGTGACTTTACAATGAACCAAGTCAGAACTGCTGATTGCAGACAAAGAATTTAGTCCTCTACCTAGCCCATCATGTTCTTTATTGACCATTCTAGACCGAGTTAACAACAGAACGTATTAATAGCATAACTCATTCATCACTTCAAATCCCATACAACTTGCTAATGTCAACACATTAAAAGCTTGAAAACATTAATTCAAATTATCAGAAAACTTGTATCTTCTAGTATCAATAATATAATTGCGACCTACATTTCAAATTGCTTTATTTTTAAAATAGAACCAAAACTTGACAAAGTGATAGGAAGTATCTGACTAGCGGCGTCACAAATGGGTAAAACACTGGAAAGCAATATGTACAGAGAACCATGTGATAACCATGTGATAGTATCCACCCAGATATTGATACACGGGATGCACTTGGTATTTCATGTAATTCTTACATGAATGTACGATATTTCTCATTATGAATACAGGTTGACTATCCCTTATCTAAAATGCTTGGGACCAAAAGTGTTTTGGATTTTTGAATTTTCAGATTTTGATATATCTGCACTATACTTAACCGGAGTTCAGCATCCCTAATCCAAAAATCCAAAATCCAAAATGTCCCAATATGCATTTCCTTTGAGTGTTGTGTCATGCCAGCACTCAAAAAGTTTCAGATTTGGGAGCATTTCAGATTTTTGGATTAGGGATACTCAACCTGTATTATATTTCCCATTTTCCATATAAGGAAACTGAGGGTCAGAGGTGACAAATTCTTTTTCTAAAGGTCTCAGAACTATTATGTAGAAAGGTCAAGATTTAAAATTTAAACTCTTGGCTGACAGCTCAACCATACAATCATATGTTATGTAATGTTTTTGTCAATAATGGACCACACATACAATAGCTGATTTAAATAAACTCAAAATTAAATTTCAAAAATGTTAAAGTTCACTGAAAAATGTTATTTACATCCTAAAATCTTGTGAAATAAAATATTAATAGATACTTTAAAGATCAAAATTTCTCATATAGTTTAATAGCATCTGCTTAATACTAAGGTAAGCCAAAGTGTTAAATCAGTATCACAAAACATAGCTGATTTAGCAACTGAAAACATATGCATACATATGCATACAGCTGAAACATTCCTTTTTCAGTGACGTCATAGCCATCATCAAGGTCGTAGAGCAATGTATAACTTACATGTTTGCGGTGATGCTGGTGTAAACAAACCCACTGTCCTGCCAATGGTATAAAAGCCTAACACATACAATACTGTACAGTACATAATACTTGATAATGGTAATAAACAACTGTGTTACTGGTTTATGTATTTACTATGCTACACTTTTTATCACTGTTTTAGAGTAAACTCTTTCTACTTATTTAAAAAAAAAAACAAGAGTTAACTGTAAACCAGCCTCAGGCGGGTCCTTCAGTAGGTATTCCAGAAGAAGGCATTGTTATTAGAAGACAGCTCCATGCATGTTATTGCTCAAAGACCTTCCAGTGGGACAAGATGTGGAGGTGGAAGACAGTGATATTGATGATCCTGACCCTGCAAAGGCCTAGGCTAATGTGTGGTTTGCATCTTAGTTTTTAAGAAAAAAGTTTTAAAAGTTAAAAAAAAAAAAAAGCTCACAGAATAAGGATATAAGGAAAATATTTTTATACCACTGTACAATGTAATGCGTCCGTTTTAAGCTAAGTGTATAGCCAAAATAGTCAAATTTTTTTTTTCCTTTCGGAGACAGAGTCTTGCTCTGTCTCCAGGACTAGAGTGCAGTGGTGTCATTACGGCTCACCACAACCTCAATTTCCTGGGCATGAGGGATCCTCCTGCCTCAGCCTCCCAAGTAGCTGGGACTACAGGCACATGTCATGATGATCAGCTAATTTTTCTATTTTTTGTAGAGTACAAAAAGGGTCTCACTCTTGCTCAGGCTGGTCTTAAACTCCTGGCCTCAAGCAATCCTCCCGCCTCCGACTCCCAAAGTGCTAGGACTACAGGCGTGAACCACCTGCCAGGCCTGTTTTTAAAAACTTTTAAGTTTATAAAGTAAAAAAGTTACAGCAAGGTAAGGTTAATTATTGGAAAAAATATATTTTTAAAAAATTTAGTGTAGCCAAAGTGTACAGTGCTTATCAAGTCGCAGAAGTATAATGTCCTAGGCTGTCACATTCCCTCACCACTCACTCACTGACGCACTCAGGGCAATTTCCAGTCCTGCAAAAGCTCCATTCACAGTAAATGCTCTATATAGGTGTACACTTTTTAAAAATCTTTTCTACCATATTTTCACTGTACCTTTTCTATGTTTAGATACACAAATTCCTACCATTGTGTTACAACTGCCTAGAGTATTCAGTACAGTAACATGCTGTACAGGTTTGCCGTCTAGGAGCAAGAGGCTATACCATATAGCCTAAGTATGCAGTTAAGGTATACCATCCAGTTTTGTGCAAGTACTCTGCAAAGTTCATACAATGACAAAATCGCCTAACAACACATTTCTCAGAACGTTAGCACATACCTGCCCCCCCTCCCGTCCCATCACCAAGCAACACGTGACTGTGTATGCATGGAAATGAATCCAGGGCAAACGAAAAAAAAGCAAAGACAGGAAAGGAAATACTCTCAATAGGTACAGTGAGATCTGTGACTTTGCTGCTTTTTAACTGAGAGCCTTCCCCAACTGTGTGTGGCTTAGATGAAGGACAGTAAAGCCCTGCCACCTTGAAGTATCAGAGCAGAGTCCAACGCCAGCAGAGAAATTGGAAAGTAAGTGGGAATCTCTAGAAAAAGTGGAATGACAGCAAGGCTAAGCTCCCAAATCTATGCTGGCCATCAAATTATATAAATGTAGAAGAGACCACTAGGGGCCAGGCTAAAAAAGTAGTAGCTGGAAGCCATAAAAACAGAAAAGAGGTTATCAGTTTTTACATGCGGGGAAGAAGCCCAGTTTGTAGGTAGAGCCTAGGAATCAAAAAACAATAATCTTCAGAAGAATATTTTTAAAAACTAACCCAAAGTCTCTACAATGTATTATCTACATGTCCAATTTCCACCCAAAAAATTACTAGACATGCAAATAAACAGGAAAATGTAAACCCTACTCGGAGTGGAAAAAGCAGGGGAAAAAGTTAGTTAGAAACTAACTCCTGATATTGGATTTAGGAGACAAAGGCTTCAAAATAGCTATAATAAATATGTTCAAAAATCAAAGGTAAGTATGATACCAGAGAGTAACAGAAATCAAATTTCAACGGAGAAATGGAAGCTATATTTTAAAAATTAAATTCCAGGTTGGGCGCAGTAGCTCACACCTGTAAACCTAGCAATTTGGGAGGTCGAGGCAGGAGGCCTGCTTGAACCCAAGAGTTTGAAACCAGCCTGGTAATAATGAGACTCCATCTCTACAGAAAATTTAAAAATTAGCCGGGCATGGTGGCAAGCACCTGTAGTCCTGCCACTCGGGAGGCTGAGACAGGAGGATCACTTCAGCCCAGGAGTTGGAGGCTGCAGTGAGCTATGATGACGTCACTGCACTCTGGCTGGGCCAAAAGAGTGAGAGACCCTATCTCAAAAAAGAGAAAAAAAAAAATCAGAAATTCTAGACCTGGAATAAATCTTTAAAGAAAATCGCAATAATTGAATTGAAAAATTAACTAGGTGCACTTAACATCAGCATGGAAATAGCAGAAGGAGGAAGGAGTAAAAAGCACCGACTTACAGATTCAAGAGATTCAAATACTACAAAACTAGGTATAACTCTTTACAAAAAAAGAAAAGAAAAGGAATTTAAACTCAAAAAAGATACACAAGAATAAAAACACTCTGAGGCATCAACTGCTGAAATCCAAAAGCAAAAAGAAAATCCTGAAAACAGTAAAAGAAAAATAAAATAACACGTCATATACAGTTGGCTGACCTCTTGTCAGAAACAACGGAGGCCAGAAGACATTTAAACACATACTCAAAGGGCTGAAAAAAGATAACCCTGTCAACCAAGTAGTCTATATCCAGCAAAACCATCTTCAAATCTCAAGTAAAATAAAGACATGTTTAGATAATCAAAAACTGAGTAGAGTCTGTTGCCAACTGACCCATTACAAGAAATGTTCAAGGCGAGCAGTATTAGAAATGAAGAATGGAAATAAATGTGAGTAAATAATTAAAAAAAAACCACATATATCTTTTTTTTCTCTTTGCTTTTTTACAACCATATGACTATTGAAAGCAAAAGGTATCTTTTGCACCCTTCCTTTTGCTCTCTGTTTGCTGCAACAATGGGTCCAGTCGTCATCTGTGGCATATGTATCTTGCCCTGTAAACCTACATCTTGCTCTTGCTCTATAATCCCATCTTTCTCTCCTCAATAAATCTCATTTTCGCGCTTAAAAAAAAAAAAGCAAAACGTACAACAATGTATTGCTGGTTTAACATTTATATGACAAGAAGAGCACCAAGGAAAGGGACGGTATGCTGTTTTAAGACTCCCACATTTCAGCTGAAGAAATTCATTATTCTAAGTATTCACTAAAAAATAACAAAGACATCACTAGAAATTCAATAAAAGAATTAAAATGGAATACTAAAAAGTATCTCATCAGCACAAAAGAAGGCAGGAAAGGAAAATTACAGAAACAAAAAACATAATAAAACAGAAAACACCACAATGGCAAGCCTTATTATAACTGAATCACAATAACTGTAAACAGACTAAATAGTCCACAAAGAGGAACTGGCAAGTTATGATACATGCACTTGAGGGTATTATACAAACATTCACTTAAAGAGAATGTTTAAGTGAATGAGTAACAAAGGAGTGACAAAGGAAACTTTGACTATTTGACTAGTAATTAGTTATTAAATGCTAAATGGGGAAAGTTAGGACATGAAATTGTAGTTTAAAAATATATGCAAGAATGCAAAAAGGCTGTTAAGGGCTTGAGGTCTTTAAGGTACTTCTCCATTTCCCAAAATTTCTATAATAGTTTCTCTTCTTAATGAAATAATAAACATTTTCAATACACAAAGTACAACAAAACTCTTGGAATAAATTTTTAAAGTGCTGATTTTGAAAAAGGTTTTAATTCTTAGCCTTTCAAAATTTGATATTCTGGATGGTTTGAGACTGAAATTTTCCAAAAATGTATAGTTCACTGACACTTTTTTGTATTGAGATTTAAAGCACTATTGTTATTTTGTGTTAGCATTATGCCAGATGGAGATGTCGCAACGACCAAAACTCAGGTCCTGTCTTTGCATCTATTCTAAAGGGTTATTACAGACTGCTATTTTCTGTGAACTTTGGTTGTGTTTTCCATGATTTTCTTATCTTCTGTCTCTGCAAGATGCTATCTATCTCTAGCTGGATCCACCTCTGCCAGTGTTCAGTTTCCCTTCTAACCTGCCCTGGTTCTGGAAACCAGACAGCCACATTTCTAATAACTGTGGATAAATGAAGCTCTTTTATGTGAAAGCTTTTTTTTTTGTATTTTGTTTAATTTCTGAATCTTAACTTTGTTTCTGGTCAGCAAATCTGCCAAATAATAGAGATTGATATAGGTGAGAAAGTATAGTATTTTCTCCAAGCCAAATCTATTATTTCTAGAAATTTATATATAAATTGGTACTGAGGCTATTCCCTGACCAGCTTTGCCAGAAAACATTTTCCCTTCAAAATATTTCTTTACAAAAAAAATCAAACAACCCTATCAAAAAGTGGGCAAAGGACATGAAGAGAAACTTTTCAAAAGAAGACAGAATAATGGCCAAAAAACATATGAAAAAATGCTCAACATCTCTAATCATCAGGGAAATGGAAATTAAAACCACAATGAGATATCACTTATCTCCAGTGAGAATGGCCTTTATCAAAAAGTCTCAAAACAATAAATGTTGGTGTGGATGTGGAGAGATAGGAACACTCAGGCACTGTTGGTGGGATTGCAAACTAGTGCAACCTCTGTGGAAAGCATATGGAGATACCTTAAAGAGATGCAAGTAGAAGTACCATTCGATCCAGCAATCCCATTACTGGGCATCTACCCCAAAGAGCAAATGATGCTGTATAAGAAAGACACCTGCACCCGAATGTTCATAGCAGCACAATTCACAATTGCAAAAATGTGGAAACAACCCAAGTGTCCATCAATACATTAGTGGATTAATAAAATGTGGTATATGTATACCATGGAGTACTATTCAGCTTTAAGAAAACAATGGTGATATAGCACCTCTTGTATATTTCTGGATAGAGCTGGAACACATTCTACTAAGTGAAATATCCCAAGAATGGAAAGACAAGCACCACATGTACTCACCATTAAATTGGTATTAACTGATCAACACATAAGTGCACATAGAAGAAAAACATCTATTGGATGTTGGGCAGGGGGGAGGGGAGAGGACTAAGGAAGGAGAAGGGGATGGGTATATGCATACACAAAGAGTGCAATGCGCACCAGCCGAAGGATGGACATATTTGAAACTCGGACTTGGGGGAGGGCAACATATATAACCTAAACATCTGTACCCCCAAATATGCTGAAATAAAAAAAAATTAAAAAAAGCCTGAGGATTACCGATAATAAATAACTTGTCAATGATCACAGCTGATACCAGTCAGATGTGGAATTTACAGCTTAATGGGTCACTCCATTATTAAGTGTTCACACCTTTCTTACCATTACATCCCACAGAGGGTTCTTATGCCCTGGCAGTGATCCTTTTAAAATCCACCTATTCCCACAATGAAACTATCTCTGCAGCTTGCAGTTCTTTTAAAACACTTTGCAAATAACAAGACAACATTTCCAAAGATATCCGTGATTTAGCACAGACCTTCTGCTGATTGAAAACTGGAGTTAAATTCTGCAGGTAGGAAATTTACAGCCTCACACTGAATAATTTACATTTGCAATCTGTCAAACTGCTAATTATTCTTTCGAAGAAAAACAATCAGATATTTGTACCATAATATTTTACCTCATCTAGGCTAAACTGCCAACGTGTCAGAGTGATTAGAAACCTATTTCTCTGGCTGTTAAATGATGCTCTGAGGGAAATTTACATATGTATAAAGAAGGGAAAATGTATGCATTCCTGTGTCAGGAAATTATGAATTAATTCAAACAATATTTAGCTTGGGAACTTACATGTTGTCTGTTCTTTATGCATTGTGGATACTGAGATGAAAACGTCTCTATGGCACCCACTGCTTAGTCCAAGAAGTAAGTACATCAATAATAACAACACAGTGCAATAAGAAGAAAAGGAGACAATCATTTGTCTTAGCTCACAAGGCGATAAAGCTTGAGCTCAGTACTGTAGGACCACAGCCAAATTAGGAAGCTGAGAAGGATGTTCCAAGCATAGGAAAAAGCATGTGCAAAGACACAGAAGTGAGGGAGAACGTGATATTGTCAGATGTCAAAAATGCCCCCAGGGCTGGAGCCTTGCATGTCGGTCGGGGACCAGCAACTGCTGAGATCTGTTAGAGGCCAGAACATAGAAGCTCAGGTAAAGACCCACGTTTGTTGTTGTTATTGTTTTAGTCCATTAAATTTCCTTCCATGTTACAGCAGAGGAAGTGGCGATGTGCAGTCAGAGCAACAGGCACAAGCGGTGGCTCCCTGCGCCACAGAGCGATGTGACGGTATTAGACATGGGGTGGTCTGTCCTGGAATAGCTTAGTAAATCTATCGACTTGTCTAGAACCAGTTATCCCTAAAGAAGCAATATGATATTGTCCAAAAAAGCAACGTTTGTTTCTGAAGTCACCTCAAATACTTTATGGAAAGGAAGATAACGCAGATAAATGTCACGCAGTGGAGCCATCACTCATCATGACTGTGCCATAGAAGCATTTAGATTGAAATATCCACAGGGTCAGGTTTCAAAGATTCATTAGTGAACTATCTTCAGTGATCAATACATAAAAGAAAACTTGTGTGCATGTATACACATACACACACACACACACACACACACACACGCACAGTCTTCCTTCCCGCACAGAAGCTGCTGGTGCTTTTGCTCCAGCATGACACAGTTTTCAATCTGCGGCCGCAGAGACACAGAGAACGCTGCCCATCATTTCCACATCTGCTTGCATTGGGAAGTGCTCTGGGGTTTAATTTTGTTACATCTTTTACTAGGAATTATAACTTGGCTCTGAAGTACCATCAAGGGTTGGTATCTTGAAACCAGGAATTTCATTTTGAACAATAACCTCTGTTTCGTGGGAATTCCTTTTGGTCATAAAGATTCTGCATTTTGTTAGCATCTGACCAATTTCACACAGATACGCTGCCTGTCTCCGTCTCAGATATATTCTTTCACTGTTCGACATATCAGGCTTTTTGATAGTTAAACTATTAAATGCCAAGGGTTTTCTGTCTCACGTGTATTGATAGTAATAATCACGTGTTACTGTTGAAATTACGGATTGTTTGAGAAAATGTAAATTTCTACAGAAATCATAGACAATTAACATATGGACAGAGCCCTAGAGATTGTGGACTTTAATCATCTCTTTTTATAAAAAGGCAAGCCAAGGCCCAGAGATGGGGACTAAAGTGACTTGCCCAAGGTAATGTGGCTGCTATATGCTGATGCTTTGACCCCAAACCCAATAGTCTAACACAAAGGCTGGACTCTTCCCGCTCTCCACACTGGCCCTCCATTCCAGCGCTTGTGTCTGCTACTATTTCATAGCCTGTTTTATAAGCGGGAATTTATATTCAGCCGTGGACATACAGCTAATTGAGTAATGTACTGTTAGTATTGCCCAGGGAAGTATTTCTAGGACAGTCTTTTAGAAACTATTCTATCTGGAGTTAGCTAACTCTCCTGGGGCAAAGCAGACTGTTCCTGACACACTTGGCTTGGCTCACGCAAAACTGTGACTTAATAAGACTTCCCAAATGTAAATACCACAGGGTTTTAAATTACTTTAAAGGTTGAGAGGTTAGAATTGATGCTCTCAAAAAACTCTTATCCAATCATCCAGATTGATACAGAAATATCCTATATCAACATCCATGACTCCCAGCGAGTGTGTGACCGTGTCTGTCCGCGTAGACCTCTCCACTTTGCAGTCCCACACGCATTTTAGATGAAACACCACGAATTCTCCCTCCCTTTGCCACCTTCTGCACGACAAAATCAACACTGATTCTCCTCCTGTGTTCCCTTCAAGAATCTTCGTCCAGCCACCTCCACCGCCAGCCACAGAAATCGTCATTGATCCCGTTTTCCCTGCCCTCCCACGCAGCTCCCACGACTGAATTCCGGAATCTCACCTCCTCTACCTCTCCAGTAGCTCTGCCATCTCTCCACCTATCAGGGCTTCCTCCTGTCCGCCTCCTCGTTCCGTCCGTCCCCGCAGGACTGACAGACGGACTTCCCTAAGGTGACCCTGATATCACACCACTGCCCGCTGTGGCCCGGCCTCTCACAGGCCTAGCCGCCGCTGTCGCCTGGCCAGCATGCGGGCTCCGGCCCTGAGGGGCATTTCTGACGTCTTTACCTACGTTGTGGACACTGCAAATGGAATGCTTTTCTGTGCTTTTTGAAATAAAATCATTCATTTTAGAGCAATGCTTAGTTTTCTGTTTGTTTTTACTTAAGTAGCTGCTTTAGTAAAATAAGAAAATTATTCTGGGTCAGCGCTGTGTGCTGGGCCGCTGCCCACTGAGCTCGTGAACGCTGGGCCCTTTCAGCTCCCAAATGGCAAGAAAGAGCAGACACAGAATCTCCAAAAATATCTGCTTAATAACTTGACAGGCTTTGTTGAGCTGTGTCTCTTCTTCATTCGGGGGAGTCTCAGGTCTGATGTTTCTCACCTACAGCCAGCGATCTTCAGGTGCCCGGAGTCAGCAGGCGCTAAGAAAGTGGCTCATTCGTAAGAAAACAAAGCTTAAACCAGAACTGGAATCTGGACTCACGTGAGTGTGGCATACTGGCATTCCCATACTTGCATCGCGTTACTGGGTACGGTAAGCCAGGAATCGGAAAGGCAGAGGAGAGGACTGATGTGATGAGGGATCTTCCATGACGCTGTAGAAGCACGAGGACACGTGACTCTGTAGTGTCACGCTGGCCTCCACGGAGCAGGCCACATTCTAGACGAGACAGTATTAAAGCTACATGGCCAAATTCGTACCGCAACGTTTTTCTGAATTTCAACATCTCCATGGAAATGACTGACATTGGACTTGTACGAATTTTTACATTGTCTCCCACATTTATTCCCAATAACATTAATGACAGTATGCAAGCGTACAGACTATTTCTAATAAAGGACATTCTTAAGCTCACGGACACGTGATTGTAGGGTGACTTATTTCTGCAAGCATCCCACAGGCAAGGAGGTGGACTCACCGTAGCGTCATCGACTCTCCCTCAGTGGCCCTTCTCAACATTAGTTTTTTAACCCCTTTTGCTGTCTTATGTTCTCTAAGTTTTTAGGTTCTCCCCTGTACTGACCTAATTATCATATCTAATATTTACTCAATTAAAAATAAAATAATAGATGTCTTGTTTCCAGCTCATATGAGCTGTGCTGCTGCAATAGCTATTTATTCATTCATACCAATGCACTAAGATTTAACATGTATTTATTGAGTATTTATATAATGCTAATGACATCACTTAAAAGAGTTGAATTTAAAACATTCTCTTCATAAGAGTTGCTTATTTTCTATCAAGTATAATGTTAACAATTGTTTTGGTCACACAGACAGGGTCTCCTCACTCAGAAACTTAGAGAGGCAAACACTGATTTCCTACAAAAACAGAGCTCTATGAAAAATGTCTCCATAAATTATCACACATTGTAAGAAATGTGTGGGCAAGAACATCTAAACAGGATGAAAGATTAGAAGAAATGAAGGCCACGCTAAGTACATTTCTACTGCAGGGCCTCCTCAGGTGTGTCCCACAGAACCTCTCTCCTCCTAGAAGGTCTGAAGGAAAAATCTCCATGTCCAAAGTATTTTAGGAAATTTGCTATACCCCTTGCTAGAGATTTATAATATGCACTACAATAGTAGAGCTCTGAGTCATGAAACTTCCAAAGGAAAGCCTTGTTCAGTTCCACTTAAGTGAGAATTTTATAACCACATTTAAACACTGAATCCCTCCCTTAAATTCCATTGATTCACATAATTTCTTTATTCCACTCTGAAATCTTTTATTTCTGCATGTCTACAGTACTTCGAGCTGATAGTTCTGCTTACTGCTTTTGCCTGATACTCTTACTTAAAAAAAATAATGCGTAAACATCTCAGGCTCTTTCAGCAAATGCTACTTAGTTTTCATAACATGGCTACAAGCCTCAGTGGTATTCGTCTCCCATAACAGGGAATTCGTTGAGTCCCTTCCTTGCTTTGGTTACTTGAGCTTGGAGCACAAAGGCTACTTGCTCTGGAATCCCTCCTGGGCCAGAACAGACAGCTTCCCTGGCGTGCATTTTATGTCTCCTAATTCAAACAGAAAAAAACCCCAACCCACGTTCCTCCATGCATCCAAATAAGACCAAGTACTCTGGTTTCCTATCCTTGGAGAGGAGTCCAATCAGGGAAAAGGTGTTCCTTCTAGCTCTTCTCCTGACACCATGTGAGTCTGTCCTCTGGACACCCATCCACTCATTCTTGTTAACCAGCTGTGATACTGACCAGCTTGCACGGAGAGGCAGAAGACTTGGGACTGAGCTACAGCTCTGCCCCGGGGGTCAGAGAAAGCTGGAGAGAGACAAACAAAATACAAGAGGGGCTTGATTCATTGTGAACCTGAAATACACTGAAGCTCCAACTTGAAATTTTGGAGAATTATCCTGAATGCCTGATCCACGAAAAATGAGCAATAAAGCAGAGAATAAGCAGCTTTTCATGCAAAAAGCTCTTGAAGCTACACTGAAGCAATTTTAGTGATTTGGGAAGAAAATATAATCATACCAATACCCCTTCTGCTCACAAAATAAATAAATGCAGAGGCATTTCAGAATATTTTATCTGAGAACCTAAATCACTGATAATCATAACCAACCCCTTCCACCACTAAACATTATTACATAGCACTCGTGTTTTACTAAATGGCTCCCCACCAAGCCGGGGCTATAAGAAGCAGCGGGTACATCTGATAAACAAACAGATGGATCCAGAGTCAGCCACTGATCAGATATGACGGACCCCATACAGCACGTACTGCATGATAATTACAACCTCAGTGCTGTTGGCGTATGTGCTCCATGACTGTTAGAATTTCTTACACTCGACGTTGGGGATGCCCCCTCACCACACGACTGCACACTCTAGAACACAATAGTCTTTCTCATGGTTTACACTTAGCGTCCAAAGAAACATATTTGTTCACCTACAAGTCATCACGAAAGTAGCTTCAGAGATTTTCTCTACCAGTCACCAAAGAACAGACACCCTTCTCAGGTAGACCCTCCTCGTGTGGACTGTGATGTGCGAAGTGACAGAGGAGGAAATGGACTTTTGCTCAGGCAGCCACCTCACCTCGGGCCTGGGTGGTCCACACAGTGAGAGGGAGATGCCCCTGGCCCAGGTGGTCCACACAGTGAGAGGAAGATGTCCCCGGCCCAGGTCGTCCAGGCAGTGAGAGGGAGGATGCCCTGGCACACACTTGGCAGAGACAAATGTTGCACTGTCCTCTCTGGGCCTCATCACAGCTTTGCTTTAGGAACACGTGAATTGATCCTAGAAATCGTTCATGTGGGAAGTCAACTCCAACAAAAATTTAGCTTGGAACCACCAGATCTTCTTTGAATGCTTCTCACTTTAGGTTCTAGAGACATGGGATTTCACAATTTGAAACATGGCTGGAACCCCAATGTTGAACTTGAGTTCATGACGAAGGCCACCTCCTTTGTCAAATGACTTGACTTCTGTAAGCAGCTCTTCCTTCTCAAGACATGGTCAAATATTACCAGGTTCCCACTTGCAGGGATCCAACGTACCTAGTCCTGGACCTCGTAACCATGGGCGTCACACAGGGACTTCTGGTATCAGACAAAAAAACCCTCTTTTTAAACTCTTGTTTGAAGGGGGTTTCCCTCCACCCAGAACTTGTCCAGTGAAGTCTCCCCAGGCTTTTCAACAATTATTACACTAGTTTCTCTCTGCTTCTGTCATGAGAACGTGAAACAGAATTCGGTTCAAATAAGAAATGCTGGTTGGATTATAGACATTTCTGAACAAGCAAAGCCTTAATTCCTTTCGGTTCTGATGGCATAAGAGCATGTCCGAAAAGAGGATGTAAATTAAATTATGCCACACATTTTAAGTTACCATCACCGCCTCAGAGGTTCCATGACATCAGTTAGACCTTAGGAAACATAGGACTGAATTTAAATTCTGCCTTCAAGTTCTTGTATTGATCTGTTCAGCTTTCCATGACAAAATAACATAGCCTGGGTGGCTTAAACAACCGAAATTTATTTCCCACACTTCTGGAGGCTGGAAAGTCCAAGATCCAGGTCCAGCTGGGTTGGTTCTGGGGAGGGCTCTTTTCCTAGCTTGTAGACAGTGTCTTCTTGTGTCCTCACATGGTGAGGGGAGATAGAGAGACAGCACTGGTGTCTGTTTCTCCTCGTAGAATGGCCCCAGCACTATCAGTCGAGGGCCCCACTTTCATGATCTCATTTAAACTTATCACTCCTCACGGGCCCTACTTCCAGTTCTGTCTCATCAGGGGTTAAAGCTTTAATATCTGGATCTTGTGGAGACACTATTCAGTCCCTAGCACCTCTGAATAGTTGTGTAACTCTGGGCAACTTACATATCACTCCCAACCCTTGTTTTCTGATTTATAAAATGTACATTTTATTTATTTCATCATCACTATAAGGCTTAAATGATACAATATAGATTAAAAGCTCCTAGAAAATCCTGGAACTTTTAGGTCTTGAAAAAATAAAATATAGTTATTACTATAGTCATCATAGTTTTATAAGGATGTTGGCTAATCCTTCCCTCAAAAATATGCTTGTACACTGTGCTAGCTTACTCCAGGGGCAGTAGGAACCTACACACAGTGTCCCAGACAGATGCCCTGAGGCCCGTCCCACAGGTGCGGGCCCAACTCTGCTTGGCTTCCCCTCACTGAGGAGATCTGAAGACACACGAGTCCGATTCAACACGACTCCCTCTCAACAATCTGTCAACATCCAGGTTCCCCTTAAAAGTCCAACCAGTAATTCCCAGGGAAATGAAAAAGTGCACCAATCCACCAAAAAAGAAATAATTTAAGACATTACAGATAAGGCTCATTATAAGTCCTTAACACAATATTGTTCAACAATCTCAGGTGAGAAACATCTCACATTCACAGGTTTCACCTTTTAAGGTTTTGTGCTCCTGGCACTTACCAGAGAGTATAACCCCTAACTCTGCCTCCTAATTCTTATCAGGAGGTTCCCGTATGAGTGAGAGATCTGTCAGTTCAATACTTGGATTAAGCCAGACCATTTGGAACTGGCTTATCTGGACTGGAGAGCACTGACTTCCCTTCGAATTGCACCCACTGAGCTGCGCTTGGTACTGTCCCATCAACGTACGCGGCAGAAGGCTACAGGCAGATTTTTTAATTTTATGTTTGTATTTTCTGTAAGGATTTGAATTTGTTATTATGTTATGTCATAAGGACTAATAGAAAAATTTCTCTCAGGTCTCAAAATAAGAAATAAATATGTTCTTCCTAAGGAACACATTTTTACTTTTATTATCAGTACCATGGGTTTCTAACCCCGGCCTGCTCAAAAAATTCAAAACAAAATTTGTATTCCATCTGTAATGAGTGTAGATAATCTTTGGACAGCATTTGGAATCATAACCTTGCTATCGGATTTATTTATTTTTCTTCTTCCTGTCAAAATGCATCATTTTTTCAAATTTTCCCTTACAATGCAAATGATTCCCCCAAGATTATGCCTGTGCAAGTGCCAGAACTGATCAGATGGTCTGAGTCCGTGTCTACGACTCCCCCACCACCTCTCCCAGCCTTCAGGGATTTCAAAGCAAAACTGCAAGGGAGGATTGATCTTCAGCTTTAGCTAGTAAGAGGGGATCCCAAAGTCCTTCACATGTCTTGGGGACACCCATGCTCTTGCCTGACACAGTGGGCACATAATCGAAGTTACTTGTTATTGGTTTTCTTGCATTTAATACCAGTTTTAATTACCAGAATATTTTTTTCAGCAATTACCCTAAGAATGTCTAAATTTAATTAAGTTCTGTTCCTCAAACCAGCATGGGAAATGTCTGCATGATCCATCAAGTCTCCAGAGCTCCGGTTATTTAAACATTCCCTCACTAAATATCACAGTTACAATTCTTAATTTAAAGTCTTCACATCTCTACGGAATATGTTTAATGAAAATGTTTGAAAGGAATTGGGTCATTTTTGTTAAGGTTCTCAACTCACTGCAATAGTTGCCATATATTATCATCTGTAAAGCCAATTTTTAACGTCACACAAATCAAATAACTTCAACTTCAAAGACCAAATTTCAAGCATTTAGGGACTACATACTTTAGCAATTAGTTGTGCATACAGTCTCATGATTGTTGGCATTTTGTTCAAGGGCAGGACAAAGCGAATGTGAAACTCTGACCTGATTGTAACTCATCAAGTGAGGATTCCCTCCGAAAAGAATATGTGATACAGCTACATCTACAACTAAACGTGGTGTGGTTTTTTTCAGCATATTTATGCTATTTGCATACAAAAACTCTAAAAAATTTTTTTCCAGGCCTCAAGAAAGGCTTTTATAAAATTCTGTGTATACCTAAGTATAGATTTTAAATATGGTGTGAATATAAGTCATAAGCAAAAACTTAATTTAAATGTAAAATATTAATGAAAGCCATCAATTATTTCTTAATTTATTTTGATAGAAAAAAATTGTCAGTTTGGTCTTAGAAATATAAATACAATTATTGATTGAATTTATCTGCCTAAAATATTCTATCCAAATTAAATTTTATGACTTGATGCTATATTGCAATAATCTGGGAACAACAGACTTTTGCTTAAACCAAGAATGAAAACAAATTAACTAAAAAAGTCTCTTCCTATAGCTTCATTATGATTTAAATTATGATTTAATGTCCAGGAATGGATACCAGGAAATTGTATTTTCTTCCAAAGCAATTTAATTTATTTTTGTTTGTTTTGTATACGGAACTTAGTCATGATATCATGACTTCAATTTTTTTGTTTCTTATGATTTAAAAAATAATAGTCATAAGAAGTTAGAAAAAATATATAAAGAAGAAAAAAGGTCTCAATAACTTTCTAAAACAGATAGCTAATACCACTAGTTTATATATTTCCTTCTAGTGTCAAGCAATCATTCATAGATTTTATTATTTTTTCCAATTACTTGTTCTTCATGTATAGGAATACTACTTTTATGGGTATCAAAAATTTAGAGAATTCTTCTTAGTTCTAATGGCTTATCTATATATTTTTAGGATTTTCTATATGGTCTGTCTTTTGAATAAAGTTTTTTCTTCCTCTTCAAATTCTTATTCTTTTTATGTCTACTACAGATCTCATCGTATTTGTTAGGATGTCTAACAAAGTATTAAATTATATATGGTGAGAACGGATACTCTTTTTAAGAGAATACTTACCATGTTTCACCTTTATATTTGCTTTAGGTTTTTGTTTTGTTTTCACACTCATCAGATTTTTAATTGGAACAAACTTTTTGTTTATCTCTTATTTGAAAAGGTTTTTATTTTTTAGTCATGAGTGGGACTGAATTTATCATATATTTCTTCTCAATCTATTGAAACAATCACACATTTTCTCATTTGATCTTTTAATGTGATTCGACTACTTCCACGGATTTTATGATCTTGACCATCTCTGAATTACACTTATTTTCAGTATTTTTGGCATAAAATTATTCATCATATTCTTTTAAAAACTGTATAACTTTGATTATAGTTGTACTTAGGCCTCAGATCTTTTTTCCTTCTAAATATTGCTTACTGTGTCTTTTCTTTTTATTTTATGCTCAATCTTGTGAGCTCATTCTTTTTAACTGTGATCTCATAATCACACGGTTTTATTATTTTGGGGGATTCCTTTGTTCCCTGACTTGTGACAACGTCTCTAGGGAGTGGTGTGAACTGCCTTCTTTCGGAATTCTGCATGTCAAAATGTTAATTTTGTGAACTGTGAACTACGAATTCTCCTCCCACCCAGCACAGTGGCCAGCCTGGCCTACAGGATGAGCCTTAGCTCAAGTAAACGCAATGTTGCCAAACCCCAAAATGTGCGTGGTCCCAATCCGTATCGCCAAACCACTTTTCCAGTAATTTTCTGCTTACCCCTTTCAGTAATCTCCCATTTCCCCAAAGCCCCCAGCACCTTCTCTGTTCCTCTTTGTGTTCCCTCTCCGTTCTCCCTCAAGAACTTCAGCCACCTTTGTCTTAGCTGGAGTTGAGCTCAGGTTAGACTGGACTCTCTCCTCTGCAGAGACGTCTGAATAAAATCTGCCTTGCTCTCTTCAATGAGTGTCGAGCTACTTTTCTCAAACAATTTCCAACCTCAGTCCTCCCCACTGCATATGTGGGAAAATGTGAGTCCAAGTTCATGTGTGTCAACAGCTTAAATATCTTCCCCAGCCTTCCTTCCACCATCATGCACAGTCTAGATCAGAAACTGTATGCAAATGATGTGCTCTGGGTCTTCTGACTCACCTACATTTACAGCCAAACTCCCTGTCCACGCCTGGGATCAAGCTCCGATCCTTGGGGCCTCCAGCCAGTCCCTAACTTCCAGAGTCACCATGGCATTAACTGTTTAGTATTACTCTGGGTTTTTCTTTTCTATTTCTAGCACCCTGGGGGATTTTACTGACGTTTTTTTCAAACTAAGGTACATATTTCAAAAACAAATACACACACACACACACACACACACACACACGCGCACACACACAGCATTCACTTAACATTTTATGTTCGCAATAGGAAGGTTTCACGAACCTCAGCTCCATCTGCCATGCGGCCAGAGATCCTATTTTTCTACTGATATTTCAACATCTAATACAGACTTTGATACTTAGTAGGACTAACATATCTGTTGAATAATCAGCTCGCTCACTAACTTGTCGCACGAGTATATATTTATACAACTAGAGCCCTCTTGTAGTTTTGTACCTTGTTTCCAGCACAGGCTTCTTAATGTATGATGAAAGCTCTCTGCCTGGATTCATTCTCTATGTAATTGAACTATCTGATTCCCACAGAGTGTCCTAGAAATGAATTAGCCACTGGGGATAAGGAATAGAGGACAAAAGAACATACCAATGAACTGCATCAGGCCAACCTTGAAGTTTGCCCCAAGGCCTACATAACCCATACAGTGTTACTCAGCAAATCAGAACAGCCCTGCTCACAGATCAGAGAGGACTACTTTGGAAAACAGCAGGCCTCCCACACGCACAAATCCTACCATCAGCCTAGAACCCAGTAAAATCACTGTTAGTTTTGCACAACCAATACACTGCCACCATGCTACAAGGTCAACTTTAGGATCCCTGGATCTAATGATCCAAAAGTCACCTCCACATTCATCTCTCTGGCCCGAACTTCCAACTTTGAATCCCAGACTACAACTCTCTACTTGTAAAAGCTGCCTGGATCTCTAATAGGCTTATCAAACTTAACACGTCCAGAACTGACCCCCCCACTACCTCCTGTTATGCCCACATTCTTCTCTGTATCAATAAATATCAACCACATTCATCTAGTTGTTCAGACTAAACTCCTTGCAGTTAACTTGGGTCCCTCTCTTTCTCCCTGTCCAAATGCAATCCACCAGCAAATCCTACGGGCCTGACCTTCACAGTATCCTTTGATTTCCAGCCCTAACTCTGGTCATCCTGAGTTTCTGGATTTGGCACATTTCCAACTCAAGATGTACATGATCTATAGCTGCAATTCTGGAAGTTTACTTCTCCAAAGAACACTGTTAGACTGTGATTTCCTTGGGGCAACAGCAGTTTTTGATCTAGACTTTAAACCCTAGGGCCCAAAGGAGTGCCTGGCAGGTACTTGGCAAGTGAGCAAGGAAAACTAAATGGTATCTGGGCACAATTACTTTTCAAGAAGCTAATAAACTTGGGAAAATCTTGACAATGTTGAATTTTATCTGAAGGCTGTTAAACAGAGTTTATGCAAAGGCACGGTTTTAGTCTCCAGCACTGGGGCCCCAGCAGAACAGACCAAATCAGAGGGCAGGCGTTTGAGCCAAGTGCCACATAATCAAAATGAACTTTGAAACAGGCTGGTTTTCCTAAAAAGCAGGAGATTCCAGCCAACCTGAGTCAGCTAATAAAGAAGTTCCTGAAGAAGTTCTGAAATGACCAATCTGCTTTTTGTTCTCTGTGTCTGCTTTCCTCAGCCCTTTCTTGCCTATAGAGCCAATCTCTTCTGCTCAGCTCATCGGAACAATCATTCTATTTTATAGAATGAAGCGGTGCCTGATTCCAGAATTGCAAATAAAAGCAAGTTAAATCTTTCAACTATATTTGTTATAATTTTATCTTTTGACAAGGCCAAGGAATCTCCCGCCCTTTTATGTTCCTGAAACAGCCAGCTGCAAAGAACCACCCTTCCCCATAGATATGACTTACACAGATGCCCCCTTGTATACCTATGACAAGGCCAGACGCAGACTCTGCAAATTCCCATTTTTTGCCTCATAAATGATTAGCTGTCCCCACTCACTGATCTACCGGAACAAAATGCCGTTAACCTTTCTCCGGGCCCCTGGGCTTTGGCCCACCCTCGGCCTGAGTGGCCAACAGCCCCCTCCTGAGAACAGGCGGCTCTCGGGGAAGGCGTCCTCTGTCTGCTACCTGAGCATGCGACTCTCTCATCCCGCTGCCCACAACCACTTCCTTCTAGCCTTGTTTATTCCTGTTCATAAAAGAAAACCTCTTTTTGCCTAACTATGGAGTTGCTTGAAGATATGGTATTCAGCATGTTCTTCCTATTGCAACTGTTCCTCCTCCCACCCTTTGCAATAATCCTCTTGAATAAAAGTCTCTCCTTACTAGATTCAGATTTATTTTTTTAATTTGACACTTTATCGCCTTGTAGACAGAACAGAAGGTTACGTATCATTGCCAAAGTCAGGATCTCCTCTCCCTGCCCTCCACCCCGGTCTGTAGCAGCTGGAGATCACTGTGTCCTCTGTCCATCTCAGTGGGGGCAGCACTCCCCGACGCTGAGCCAGGATCTCGCACCTGCATATCCTACCACGGGGGCCCTATGAAGCTCTGCAGAATAAATACAGTTCCTTTCCTATGAAATAAGTACCCAATTATGACAACATTTCTACATCTTTTCTTCTCCAGGTTAAACAATTAGCTCCTATGTAATAGTTTTGCTAATAAATACAACATTTGTCATAGCATTCCTAAATCCTGGTGTCTAAATGAAACAGAATGGTCCTCTTTACAACTTATGCTAGCCAGCTGCAGTTGCCTGTATGATCTCTTCTGCTGATACCACCAGCGAAACCCCGACCTCCTCGACTTCCATAGCAGGATCATCTGGGTCTCCTGAGTCTGAAAAGCCAGGCCAGAGCACCTTCTTGGTGGGCCGCCGCAAACCCCCGACGCTGTACATGGTGCTGGAGGTGCTGGAGGCACTGCAGGCCGGGGAGCAGAGCTGGGGCATGCCGGTGGTGGCCATCAAGCGCTACATTCTGCACAAGTACCCGACGGTGGACATCACCCGCTTCAAGTACCTGCTGAAGCAGGCCCTGGCCACGGGCATGCATCGCGGCCTCCTCACCAGGCTGCTCAACTCCAAGGCCAAGGGGGCCACTGGCAGCTTCAGGTTAGTTCCTAAGTACAAGAGGAAAATCCGGCCCAGGAGGACGGCTGCCTTGGTGGCCCCCAGGGGAGCTGGGGAGGCCAAGGAGAAGGTCTCCAAGAAACCAAGGGTGGCAGAAAAGGGCCCTCCCAGCTTGGGCAAGGTGGAAAAGGCAGACGAGAAGCCTGGAGAGATGAGGAAGGCGCCTCCCAAACCACGTGCAGCCAAGCAGAAGGCCCCCAAGAAAGGCAACAAGGCCAAGGACATCGAGGCAAAACTGGTCGAGGCTAGGAAGGTGCCCCCAAAGCCAGACGAGACCACACGGGCCCCTTCCAGTACCAGTGGGCTCAGCAGAAAGTCAAAGGTCAAAGGCAGTAGGAACGACCAAGGAGATGCTAAGGCCCACGGGAAAATGAGATCTGAGAGTAAGGGTTCAAAACCCACAGCCAGCAAGGCCAAGAATGGGGCCGCTCCCCCAACCAGAAAGAAGATGTTGGCCAAGGCCCCTCAAGGGGCAGATGCCCAAGGGTCTAGGGAGGGACCAAATGTCAGGGCAGCTCTTCCTGCTAAGGGCAGTGGGTCCAAGATGGCACCTGCACGCTTGGCCACGAAGACGGAGGACCCCATGGGCCCAAGAAAGCCTGGGCAGTCTGTGAAGGCCTTGGCATCCAAGGTGTTTAGCAAGAGAGCCGAAGCTTAGAGCCAGAGGTGGGGGTAGAGAGACTGAGGTTCAGCTCGAGTTTTTATTCCCCAGCAAGCTATTGCTGTGTTTATTTAACCCGTAACTTATATCAATAAAGACTTCTGTTTTTCCTCAAAAAAAAAAAAAAACAGTCTAAGGCACAGGGTAACATTTCCAAAAACGAAAATCCACATCAAAATAAACTAGAGCAACTCTTAAGGGCAATGAAAATTTCAAAAAGAAGATCACTATCCCCACCACGGCCATGTCAGGAGAGGAGCAGGCAGGCAGAGACGGGTGCACTCGACCCAGAAGGCACAGCAGCTTCTGGAAGTGTGTGCTGACTTCTTTAGCCAAGAGCAAAGGAAAATGATTAATTCCTTAGAAGAAGCAGACAAGTGTATGCTATTATATCAAGCTTGCTAAAACAGCCAATGCTAGGGCACTCAGGGAGTAACAAACTTTCCAGAAGTTATAAGCACCTGAACAGAGAGAAGTAATGAAAGAGTGATGCTGGTCCAGGAACATTATCATTGACAACGGACAGCAATAATGCAATGTGAACTCACAAATCATGAAGCCACATCCTGGCAATGCAACTAGTGATGAAATCAAGATCCCAGAGGAATCAGAGAAGTCTGGCAACACACAGCACCCATCGCCCTGCAGAAGAGCAAATTCTTAAAGAAATGACTTCTCTTCTGCTCTACGACTCCTACTTTCAGAGATTTTTTTTCAGCCTTTAAAGATTAAAGAAAAGATTCTTTGACTTGCCAAGGACAAAGAGAAGCAGAATGCCTTAGACTTCTTCCTGGAGACTTTGAAAAAGAAAAGAGCTGCAGGGAAGAGCCAGACACAGTCAAAAGAAAGGGAGTCTCCACTACAAGAAGATTCAGTTATGTTGACTTTTCTCTTGAAGGCAGAAAAAAAATGTTTCAGTAGTTGGAGGACATGAAAAAAGTCTGTCAACACAGTCCCGCAGCTGTAAAAAATTTTTACAGGCAGCAACAGAAATGTAACAGCAGATTAACTAAAGAAAATGACAATAACCCAAAAGACAGTTAATGACACACAATCAATCAATATGAAGTTCTGCTTCCAGGTAACATGTCACAACTCTCCAGAGACTGTCATTTCCACCCTAACAAGAAAGGGCTGGATAAACTTAGAAACCATAGGGTTTTGTTGCTGTTGTTTGGTTGGTTCATGTGTTTATTCATTAGAGAGCTGGGGGTGCAAAGACACCCAAGTGGATTAGATCCAAGAAGGGGTAAGGCTTTCTACGAGAGCGGAGACCTATAGCTGCCCTCGTTGGCAGCAGTGAAGGTAGAGGGCGAGGCCTCGTAGGCAGGGCTGGGGAAAAGCAGGCAGCGGGACCGAAGCTCAGCAGGGCGTGCCTAGCCTGGCGTGATGCCTTAGAGCCCAGCAGAGCGCCAGCCACGGAGTGCGTCTGAACCCGGACATCAGTCCTTCCCACAGGCTTCACTAGGTGAACGGGACACTGGGAAGGGCAGGAATGCTGACATGCCCTGCCAGGCTGCCAGCACCTTAACTGAGTGTGCGGGGGACGCCCCAGGAGCAGCAGAGCAGAGAGAAGCAGCCAAAGAGGAGGCAACCAGGAGCACAGCCAGAAAGCAAACAGACTCCCCAGAGACCTAAAAAATCTACCAGCGAGATCATAAATGGAGAGAGATTTTAATAATTCAGAAAGTCGTTCATTGGGATATTTAAAAAAAAAAATTTCCAGTCGCACTGGTGTTCAGATTCCAAACACTGCTAAAGGGAAAGTCCTGATCCAGCCCAGCAAACATCCGAAGCCAGTGAAGAGCTTGATTTAAAATGTAGTGTATTAACAGAAAATTGAGGTAGACTAAGGCCAGCAGAGGAGACAGCTCTCACTGTAGACAGTCTGTTACAGTTCCCAAGAGGAGGGGACACCACCCTCAGGGACCATACCAGGAGGCACCAGGGTTGGTCACAAGGCAGAGAGGGAGGGAGGATCTGTGGGCAAGGGCCTTCGTTGTGGTTTCTGTGGGAAGGAATGATGGGTAAAGCAGGGCCAGCAGGCTTAGGACTGGCTAGCTTGTAACTCCAGTGGGCTGTCCATGGCTGTGTAGTACCTGCCCCAGGTGAACATCAGGGCAGAGGGATGGTGACCCAGAGAGTAAGAGCCCATGATAGGAGGTGGTTAAGGCGGTAGGCTCTGGACCGGTCAGTTTGTATTTGAAAAGCGTGCTCTTTGGCAAGTCGTTTACGATCTCTCAGAACTGACTAACCTTGGGAGGGGCAGTCCCTCCAGAAAAGCGTGGACCCAGATGTCAAAGCATCAGAATATAGAAAATAAAAAACACAGTGAAGACGGAACTAAATCCATCTAAGCAGCAGCAAAGCCCAGACCCAGCTCAACGCACATGAAATATCACCACACACACATTAGAATGGTAAATTTAGAAAGACTGACAACACTAAGTGTTGGAGAGAATGTTTATCAATTGGATTCTGATATATTGCTGATAGGCATGTAAAATGGTACAAATCCTTTGAAAACTGACAATTTCTTGTAACTTTTAACAGAGACTTACCCCATGACTTACTCCCTTAGTATTTACTTAAGAGCCAGAGAAGTGTATGTCTCCAAAAAGACTGATGCAAAGATGTTTGTGGCACTTTACTCATTCTGGTGTCAAACTGGAAAGGAACCAAGTGTCCACCAGCAGGAGGATGAATTTACAAGTTTTGGTTTATCTGTATGGCAGAATACCACTCAGCAAGAAAAAGGAACCAAAATACAAATAAGCAAAACAACATGGATAGACCTTAAAAAAGTTATGTTGGGTGAGAGAAGCCAGATACAAAACATCTCACGTAAGATTCCACTTATATGATGCCTAGGAACAAGCAAGAATAATCTACAGAGACAGAAATCTGAAAGTAGGTACCTCTGGCAAGAAGGGTGGGGTGTGAACTACACAGTAATGTGCATGAGGGAACTTTCAGGGGTGATAGTTAGGCAGAAGTAGGAAACTAGTAAAACTTAAACTGAATGATGAAGACCTGTGCATTTTATTGTATATAAACCGTGCCTTGATAAAAGGCTTGGTCAGAATATATAAAAAACAAAATGCATTCTGAAAAAGCATACTGAGAGAATGCTAAGTATTGCATTTTACAGCAAAAACTAATGATTAAGCTGTAATGAGATTACCCAGAGAAGGCTGTTCCAGCAGGTAATTTAGAGAAGTCTCCAGAAGGGAAGAGATACATGGAGTAAACAGCCGATTACTAGAAGAAGGCTTAGAACTGTTCTTGTACAAAGTGGACCTCTTAACTGGTGATTATTATTAATAGAATATAATGGTAGGAAGGGCAGAAAATAAGGAAAGCAACTTATTTTTAGCATAATTATTAATAAATCCTAGAATATGAATAACACTCAATTACCTCACACCTGATACAAAGAAAAACAAAGGGTTACTGTTCTATATAACATAGAAACAGAAAGACACAACAAAGACTGGCAACAGTGTTGAACAAATTGGGAAAACGGGGTCCAGTATTAATACTAAAATGTGCTGGACTTTTCTATAAAAAAGAAAATACTTATTGAATTTAAAATGAATTAAAAATTGTTAAAGGCACGTCAAAAATTTTGCTAACTATGAAAAAACACTGAAAATCAAAATACACAAACATATTAAAGAATGGGAAAAGCTTCACTCTACTTGCATGAGTATAAAAATGTCAGAAATGACTATAAATACTGAAGAATAGAAAAGTATTGAAAATCTAAACATACAAAAATGCAAGTTCTGTGCAAAAACACAACTGCAATCTGAAGTATCTTTTAATAGAATATGAAAGACCAGGCAAAGCAAGAAATAACTTAAAAGTTTAAAATTATAATTAACATTATGTTGAACAACCCTGTGAAAGTTACAGGGATAAAATGTATAGTATGCTTAAGTATATAAAAGACAAAGAAAAAGACAATTGTGAATAAACCATTTTCTCCTGACCTGGAATACTGAACATGCTAAAGATGAAAATTTTACCTAAGAAAATATACAGAATTCATGTAATATTAAATTTATCATAAGGTAAATAATACATATTACTTTCTGGGGAAATATATATATTTATATAGTGTACCTATCAATGTCAGAGTCTGTTAAATGACTTTAAGTCATCTTTTGTGATAACATTTTTCAAACTTTCAAGTACTCAGTTAAATCTATATAGATGCATAAGAAATCTATTAAAGACATTTTTGATGAAACTGCTAAAATTTCCTGCCAGATTAGTAGTATGTAACAAAACATTAGTATTAAAAAATATCATTGGTTTTGGCATGTAGTATTAATTTTAATTCATTTCTAAATAACAAATAATTTCAATATGATTTCTTCTTTAAGCTAAAAATAATTGAGAGAAGAATTTTTCCTTTTTCAATTGGAATTTATAGGCCATACATTTGAGCACTCTCAAAGACAGACTTGGCTTGTTCATCTCCACACCTACACTTTGAACACACCTGGTCGATAACAGGTACTTGATGGAATATTGTTGAAGGACTATGATTTTCACCTTTTTGAGGCCACTAATATTTTATTTGTTACCTAATACATGATCAATTTTAAAAAAATATGTTCTAAAATGTAAGACAAGATCGGGTGCGTTCAGGGAACCTGATCAAATTAAAAAGCTTCTGCACAGCCAAAGAAACTGTCACAAGAGCAAACAAACAACCTACAGAATGGGAGAAAATTATTGTATGCTACAAATCCGATAAAGGGCTGATAACTAGAATCTAATTATAACTCAGGAAAATCATATAGAAAAAAACAAACAACCCTATCAAAAAGTGGGCAAAGGACATGAACAGAAACTTTTCAAAAGAAGACAGAATAATGGCCAAAAACACATGAAAAAATGCTCAACATCTCAAATCATCAGGGAAATGCAAATCAAAACCACAATGAGATATCATTTATCTCCAGTGAGACTGGCTTTTATCAATAAAATCCCAAAACGATAAAAGTTGGCATGGATGCAGAGAGACAGGAACACTCATACATTGCTGGTGGATGACTGCAAACTAGTGCAACTTCAGTGGAAAGCAATATGGAGATACCTTAAAGAGATACAAGTAGAATTACCATTTGATCCAGCAATCCCATTACTGGGCATCTACCCAAAAGAACAGAAGACACTCCATGAAAAAGACACCTGCACCCGAATGTTCATAGCAGCACAATTCACAATTGCAAAGATGTGGAAACAACCCAAGTGTCCATCGATACATGAGTGGATTAACAAAGTATGGTATATGTATACCATGGAGTACTATTCAGCTTTAAGAAACAATGGTGATATAGCACCTCTTGTATTCTCCTGGAAAGAGCTGGAACTCATTCTACTAAGTGAAGTATCCCAAGAACGGAAAAACAAGCACCACATGTACTCACCATCAAATTGGTATTAACTGATTAACACATAAGTGCACATATATGAATAACATTTATTGGATGTTGGGCGGGGGGAAGAGGGAGAGGGGAGGAGGGGACAGATATATGCATACACAAAGAGTGCGATGCACACCATCGGGGGATGGACAAGCTTGAAGCTCGGACTTGGAGGCGGGGGGCAAGGGCAACATACGTAACCTAAACATCTGTACCCCTATAATATGCTGAAATAAAAAAAAATGTTTGTAAGAAGTTTATTCTCTTTTTTGGCTACAAGATTTTATATGTAAGTATACTGAATTGAGCTTGTTAAA
>CAUYSK010095446.1:0-21018 GCA_963575035.1 Avahi laniger | reverse complement strand
AGGTGGGTTAAAAGATTCTTTGGCCTGTAATTGGTTAAAGACATGAAGCTTTGTCTAAAGGCTTGGAATGTTTTAACATAGGAGCTCTTTATCAGAGATAAGCCACTGGACATAGATTTGTTGTGTAAATTGAGGACCTGCGGGTTTGTCTTGCCATACCCTTAGGCCTGCTAATGGGTTACAAAGACTGTCCCTTAGAAGGGGGGGCATGATGAGGCATGTCTGACCTCCTTCCTCTTGGCAGACAATTTAGTTTTAGGGTATTCCTTTGGCCATGAGGGGGTCCATTTAGTCAGTTTATGCTGGCCTTACCTGAAATATTTTGATCAGTACAGAGAAGTCCTACCCTACAGTTTGTCCTGCCTTGGAGTTTCTTCCTGACTATGTATCATTTTCTAAAACTATTATTTTTTCCTGTTATGACATTGAGGACCTTCTGTGAAAATTTGCGATGTTGCTAGGCTTTGTCACAAACAGCCATTGCCACTGGAGGTACTTGTGAGCATATGCTTGTGGTGCAGTGGCTAAATACAGAGACACCGCTGAGCATGATTTGTATGTTTGTCATCTGTGTAATGTGACAATAGTATCAAACTGTCACCATTTTTTCTAGTTACCTGACTTGATACCCCAGCTGGGGACACTCTACCAGTTAATGGAAAGCAGAGTCAAGACTTTTCAGAAACTCTCACACCTTCATGGAAAGCTTATTCTTCTAATCACACAAGTGAGTAGGTCAAATTGTTTCGGGCTAAAGCTTTTGGCTGTGATAGGAATGGAGAGAAGAATAAGGCTCATTTACCTGAATATTAAGAGCTCCCTGTTTTAGTAAGAAGTCCAGTCTTTCACTTGGAAATATTATCTGTTTGATAGTAAGAGTTCAGTTGTGCCTGTTTCAACTTTTACTGAAACTTTTTTTACCATCGTATTTCAATTGTTAATGCAGTCAACAAATTAAAGAATATTCATACAGTTAGAATTTTGACACAGAAAGATATTCGAATCACCGCAGGGTTTTTCAACTTTTACAGAGTAATTTTTTTCTCCTTAAAGAATCTTTTTGCCCTGTATTTGATCCACATTGTACTAAGGTCATTTATTGTAGTGATGGAAGGATGAGTCAGCCGAAGGTGGGGAAGGTCGGGTGTGGTGGTGATTGTGGTACTTGGGATGTGCTTGTTCTCTTCTTTAGAATAGTACTTTTCCTTTCAGGTTACAGCATCAGAGAAAACAAAGGGAATGACTTCCCCTGAACAGAAGGCAAAGTTGGTGTATGAAGAAGGTAAAGGTTGGGGGGTAGAATAGAGTCTAGAATTGGAACATTTTTTTTTCCGGTGACTCAGTTCTGTCACCTTTGCAAAAGTATCAGTATAAGTTGTTGCTTTGGTATACCTCCTCTAATAAAATAGGCCAGTGTGTGGCAAAAATAGGTAAAAAGCTGTGATAAATAAGAAAAGAAAAGGCCCAAGTATGTAACAAAATAGGGCATTAGATATGGAAGAGATTTAAATAGAAGAACACTATGAACGTGAACATTCTTTATGCTAATACATTTCAAAATCTAGGTGATAATAGATAATTTTTAAGAAAACTTTTGTGACCAAAGTTAACATAAAAAGAACTAGTAAACTTGAAAAAGGCGGTAGCTCTAAAATTGATCACAAGATACCACACCCAGAGATTTTGCAGGTGGTTTTATCAGGTCTTCAAGGAACAAGTCAGTTTTGTTCTTTGCAAACAATTTATTATGAGTTAGTATAATTTTATTAACAAAACCAAAGACAGTCAGAAACAGAACATTTTAGACCATTCTCAAAAATCCTGAGTAGCATGTCGATTACAGAAGTGTTTAGTATTAAAACTTACAAAGCTAAAGTGTAAGAATAGACAGACAAATAGATTGGCCTAGTTACCCCCTGAAAACCCACAGATCTGTGGAATCTTGGTATATTATTAATAACATTGTGGTGTTTTATATCAATGTAGAAAAGATAGCCTGTTGAGTGAATTGCTAGAAAAACTCATAATTCATGTGGAACAAAGTATTTTACCTGTATCCCATTATACATCACTTCTTTTCTCTTTACACCTTAATATTTTTTTTTTTTTTTTTTTTTTTGAGACAAGAGTTGCCTGGGCTAGAGTGCCATGGCATGAGCCTAGCTCACAGCAACCTCAAACTCCTGAGCTCAAGCAATCCTACTGCCTCAGCCTCCCGAGTAGCTGGGACTACAGGCATGCGCCACCATGCCCGGCTAATTTTATATATATATATATTTTTTTAGTTGTCCAGCTAATTTCTTTTGTATTTTTTTTTAGTAGAGGCAGGGTTTTGCTCTTGCTCAGGTTGGTCTCGAACTCCTGAGCTCAAATGGTCCTCCTGCCTCGGCCTCCCAGAGTGCTAGGATTTCAGACGTGAGCCACCATGCCTGGCCACACCTTAATATATTAAAAGAACATTTTCTTATTAGAGGAAAATAACAATAAAATGAATATAGGATATACAGATGATTTTCTGGCAGATGGAACAAATGACTAACAACAACTTTAGGGAAATACAGACTAAAACCTCTGAAATAGTATTTCGTATTGTGATAAATTTGAAAAACTGAAAATAGGTATTGGCGAGGATTTGCAGTAATGAAAACTCATGCTATGGTGGGAGTATATGTACATTCTTTTTATGGAGGAACTTTGTAAATCTTAGGTAAAGTTGAAAATTTACATATCCTTCCATTTGCCAGGGGTATTTCTAGGAGTGTACTCTAATGACTGGCACTTACTGAAGTGTGGCCAGAGCACCTGTGGGATTCCCACGACCCTTTCAGGGGTCCATGATGTTCTCCATTTTTCAATCAATCATCTCTGTGAGGCTGGATTTTCTTCATATAGTTCAAATAAATCAACATATCCAAAATATAGAATGTAGCAGCAAATACGAGAAGTATGTAAAAATGTAAAACAGTGCCACTTAGTAAATTTTTTTGGGGGTGGGAGAAGTATCATTTTTCATTAAAACATGTTATTTGTGTTAACATGTAATGGGTTGGCATTTGTAAATGAATTAAATATTTTTAAATTAAAAAATTTTAATTTTTAAAGTGATAAATACTGATGGACTTGCCCCACATAAACAGAAGCTTTTGGGACCCTCAATTTTTTAAGAATGTAAAAGGATTTTAAGACTAAAAAGCTCAAGAACATGGTTTGAAATGTGTATGCAAAGAGAATTGTATAAGTGTGTTCATTGCAGTCTTGTTCATAATTTAAAAGATTACTTATAAACAACATGATTTATTATTTTTTTATTTCAGCATGTTATGGGGCACAGGTGTTTCAACATGATTCTTAATGAGTGGGATCACTATTTATAGTCATTTATTCCTTCAGCATAACACTATGTTAGTGAGAATGCATGAAGTAGAGATACAAGTTATCAACAATAAGTATGATTACAAAATCAAGTCACAAAATGATATCTTCTGTATAGTACCATATAATTGTATAGGTGTGTGCACACATTTAAAACATTTGAAAACCCACAAAATAATAGTGTAGTAGTTTCCCCTTACCTATGGGGGATACATTCCAAGACCCCCAGTGGATGCCTATAACCCCAGATAGTACTGAACCCCAGGTAATGTACTGTGGTTTTTCCTGTACATACATACCTGTGATAAAGTTTAATTTCTAAATTAGGCATAGAAAGAGATTAACAGCTATAACTAATAATTAAGTTATTGGTAAGGTATTATTAGGGGTGGCTTGAGTACAAGCACCGTGATATTGCAACAGTTAATTTGGTCACTGAGATAGCTCCTAAGCAACTAGTGGGCAGGTAGTGTAGACAGCTCAGAGACACTGAGCAAAGGGATGATCACATGTATGATGTGAGATTTCATCATGCTACTCAGAATGGTGTGCAATTTAAAATGTATGATGCCTTGGTTTCTGAAATTTTCCATTTAATATTTTCAGACTGCAGTTGAAGGCATGGAAGGCGAAAGTACATAAGGAGGACTACTATATGTTTTTCATGAATACATGTGTGATTCATGGGTACATATGTGCACCATAATTGTTTAACAGCATACATGGGAATGATAAATTCAGGATAGTGGTTTCTTTTAGGGAAATGGGCTCATGGACATGGGCATGCAAGAGGACTTCATCTGTATATAATGATTTATTAAGAAAAAGTACATATGGGAAGAAAGAGTATCTTAAAAAATAGGAGCACTGTGCTATAATATTGGATAATATTAGCATACCTACAAAATTAATTCCTTAGTTTTATCCAGTGCTCAATTCACCTTCATCTTTCCCCAGTTATCCCCAAAATGTCCTTTAAAGCTGGTTTGTTCAAACTGTGGTCTAGTCTTGAATCATGGTGTTGAATCTGGTTGCTCTATTTCTAAGGTCTCTTTTCAGTCTTCAAGAACTCCCCCTTTCATGATACGGACTTGCTGAAGAGCCTGGGCAGTTTATTCCTTACATGTCCCACCTTGTGGTTGTGGACTTGTTTCCTTTTGGTTTCATTTTGTTTGTTCCTCTAAACTCTATAATTCCTTTAAACTGAACATGAGATCTGAAGGGTTGATTAGATTTTAAGTCATATGTTTTTGTGGGGGTTGCATTAATGCTGATTGATGTGTTTTCACATTGCGTCACATCAAGAACCATATTGTGCTTGTTTTTCCATTAATGCTAAGATTGCTGGCAGCCTTTTCCTCTTCATTGTAAAATATATTTCCCATAGTGCTTAGAAAATAATCTGTTACTTTTTTTTCGCATTTGAATGTTTTGTTCCCCACAACCATACATCTAATGTATCAATTGCTAATATTTCTATAATTGGTACTTTCACTGTGGCTTAAAAACAATGCTAATTCTTCCATTTCTTCTACATATATAAGACAGCTTTTTAATGTAGATTTTGTCCTTGTCAGCTGGGGCGATTTGGTAGCCCAGAAATAGCTTAGTATTTTAAGATGGTTTAAGTGTTTTGGTATTTAGTCTGCCCCAATGAGATCTTGATGCAGGGAAGAACATTAACTTAATGTTATGTCTTGGACGGATGTTTGCTGAATGTATTTCTGAAAGTAAATTCAGGAATCTGGTTATGTTTAGTTTCCAGAATTATGCCCTCTGTTTTGTTCACAAAATTAAGGCTGAGTGTTTTCTCCCTACAGAATCTTCTGAAGAGGAGTCTGACGATGAAATAGCAGATAAGGACTCTGATGTGAGTAATCTGCTTCCTAGTACATAATCAGTCTTTATGTCCTCATACTCTGTAAGACTGAGGCTTTCATAAACGCTTTCCTTGCTTGATATTTCTGCTAGGATACCTGGGATGAAGATGAAGAAGAGAAAGAAAGTGAAAAAGAGGAGGAAGTTGATGAAGAGAATGAAGAGGAAGATGAAGATGCTGAAGAAAAAGATGAAGAAAATGGTGAGGACAGAGAGGTGGCAAGTGAAAAAGAATTAAATGGAGATTCTGATTTAGATCCTGAAAATGAAAGTGAAGAAGAATGAAGACAGGAAAGCAAGCCAGTCAAACTGTGTAAACTCTGGCTCACCCTGACCAATGGTGCCGAGTTCTCCTGGGGAGGGCTGTCTCTGTGCCAGGATGCCGAGGACCACTGTACATTTCCAAATTCATCGCTGTGGTTGTCACGCCACCTTGCTGTCCTGAGCGCCCCAGACTTTAACTGTGTAAATAAGAATGTTTCATTTAAATGTTAATAAACTTTACACAGTAAATAGACACATTTTCTGCAATGTACTGACGAGTGTCCAATATATGGTATATTTTTATAATATATCTTGGTATGATTGGTTATATCGAGAATTGACTTGAGTGAAGATAAAGACTTTTCCCATAGGGGTCAAGAACTGGACTGTTGTGAAGGAGTCAGCTCTTAATCTCAGGTTGGTATCTTTCATCAAATCCAGATACAAAGCAGCACCAGTGAAGATTTTTTTAATTTGGTATTATTTAATTTGATACATTTTCATAAAATATGATGGGATCACTAAAAACTGGAGTGAAAATAATTGTGATTTTTTAAAAAAAATCACCAGTATCCCTAGCTTGTCTTTTAACCGTGGTAATCTGACTTGACTCAGAATATTTGGAGTGCTTCCCCAAAATAACCACTTATTTTTTAAGCTGTTATGTGAAATATTTTTTTAAAACAAAACAAAAAAATTATGGTAATTAAAGAACTAAAGAGTTAGCCATATTAAGGATTTTTCTTGACTGAAGATTGCCTGTAAAGAATCAGTGTATAGATTTAGAAGGCTCATTACCTGCAACTTTTTAAAAAATTCAGTTATAGCTGCTTTTGAAGAGGTTTTCATTTTTATTTAAAATTACTAATGGATCAGAGAACAATTGTTTATTTTTTCTCTTTGGTTTTAGATATTAATGATAACCTTGTTGGAATTTTTTTCCAAAGAAAATATTTTTATAATTCAGTAATTTAATGTTTTCCTTCCTTCTCATTACCTACTCTTGGCAGTGTTAGGGTATCTGTTTACCTTTAAAATAATAAGTCTGACTCAAGATTTTTTATGTATGCATAAATAAGTATTTTGGTGTGCTATCAAAAAAGCCTTTTCAAATTATCAGTAAAACTTCCTTTTTTTAAAAAGAATGAACTAGTATTTGCTTAGTGCTCACTAGGGGTCGTGCAGATGAAAGCTCACCTCTGATGAAGAGCTGAGCAAATGGATTTATTGTTTCCCACCTGTGCATATGTAAAACAGAGCCATTATCTCTGAGGGTCTTTTTAATATCAGTGGCAGAACTGAGATTTCTGTGTTCAACTGATAGAGCTGGAGCCATATAAACATCTTGGGAAAGCAAGTTTGAGTCAGCTACTGGTGTAATGTACAGTTATATTTGTCTATAAATGGAGCTGTTTATGGCAATTTAATACCATTCTCTTTGTAAAGTGAATAAATATTCATCTTTACCCAGCTTGTCTTGTGGTGGTGTATGTAGAGGAATAGAGACATGTTTGGGCTTGTGGTGTGAAGGTTCTTAAAAAGTGATTTTATCCCACTGTTATTAATAGGCAAATGCTTTCAAGGCTTGTTGGATAATCTAGAATTTGTAACAAAATGAAAGAACCAAGAATTTTGTGTTAGTCTAGGGTTGGTTGTAGCTGGTTGTTTCTTTATGTGTTCCCACTTGGCGGGGTTGTGACAGTAAACAAAGGCATGTACTGATACATTAGATCCTGTTATGGTAACCAGCACCTGGTTTATGAGTTAGATTTCTCTAACACCTGAGTCTGCTTCACGAAGTTAATGGTGACGGCGATGAGGAAATTTCTTACTAGTTATTTTTTTGGTTTGGAAAAATTCAGAGTTAAATTTGACTTGTTATAAAAATAATTTTCTAGTTTTAGAGTATTTCACTGTCTTGCTCCACTCCTAATCCAGACAACAACAAAGTGTGTGTGTTGAGACTTTTTTCCCAACTTTTTATTGTAAAAAATTTCAACCCTCCAACCATAATTATCGATCATACATTGTATTTGGTTATCTTATTGCTCTGTTAATCCAGAATATTCCGCCTCATCGTGTGTGTATGTGTGTGTTTTAATTTTGATATTTAAATGAGTCCACATAAATTAAGCTGTGTTGTAGAATGTGCCGCATTCTGGATTTATCTGATTATTTCCTTATGATTAGATTCTGGTTTAAATGTTTTTTTTTGGCAAGAATCCTATAAAGGTGGTGGTATTTGAGATGAATTTGTAAAAGTAAATTTTTTGAGTTTAGATGAGTATATGAGTATGTAGTGATGTAAGTAGATGTGAAAGCTTTAGGTTTGGGATTTTTGAATCCTGATGAGTGCAAAGGTTTATGCTCAGGGTGCTTGAGGGTCAGAAATGGGATCTGATGGGGGAACATTGGGTACATTGATGTATCTGGGGTTAATGTAATTCCTGTGGAAGTTAATCCCCAACATTGTACATACTCAGTCATTCAACAAGTTCTTACTGATTGCCTACTCTGTCAGTGTTTATTTAGTTGGTTGATATATATCAGTGAACAAAGACAAAGAAAGGTATTTGCCTTTGAGAAGCTGACATTCTACCGGGGAGGTTATGGTCATAAGCAATGTATGATCATTAAGTGCTATATCTATGTAGCATGTTAGTGATAACTGTTAAATGGAGGGAAGCAGAGTAAGGAGGTTGGGACTTAGGGTAGAGGAGTGCAGGTTGCAGAATTAAATATATAATCAGGGTAAGGCTATTGAGGAGAGATTTGAACATAGACTAGGAGGAGGTGAGAGAGTTAGCTAAGTGAGTATCTGGACAAGAGTGTTCTAGGCAAAGGAAACAGCTTGAGCAAAGACCTAAGGCAGTACACACATGGTGTGTTGAAGAAACACTGAGGAGGTCAATATGATGACAAGTGAGAAAGGGAGAGTGCATCAAGAGATTAGATCAGAAAGGTAATGCGCAGTCAGGTTGCACAGGACCTCATAAAACATTGTAGGGACTGGCTTATGCTTTGACGAAAATGGGGAGTTTGAGCAGAGGAATGATATGTTCTGCCTTCTGTGTTGAGAATTCAGTAGCACCCTGGCTGTTGTGCTAAGGAAAGATTGAAGAACTGTTTCTTAACAGGCAGAAACCAGTAGGATAGTAGTATGTTTTGCAGTAATCCAAAGGAGAGATGGTGATGACTTGAACTAGCGTGGTAGTACTGGAGTTGGTGAGAATTGGTTGGTTTTGGTATTGTTAGAGCTGATAGGATTCCTTGTTGAGGTATAAGAAAATTAGAGAAATCAGGTATGATTCCCAAGTGTTCTTTTGCTACAGTACTTTGATGTTGCTGTGGATATAGTAGGTTTGTGAGAGGAGATCAGGAATTGAGTTTTGGATATGTTGAGTTAGAGACATCTGTTAGGCATGCAAATATATACCCAGGTGACTTGGGGAGAGGGGTTGGGATGGAGATGGTCATTGGGACTGACATGGATGTGACATTAAAGCCATAAGACTGGGTGAATTTCCTAAGGGAGAGATGTAAATAGAGAAGAGTACCTGGGCCTGGTGCCCGGGCACTGGTGAGGAGAGGAGAAACCCCAGGGGACAGCAAGAGTGATGGTGAGGTAAGAGGAATTACTTGCTCTTCCATTCTCTTCAAATTCGAATTCATGACATCCCTTAGCTTTGGTTTCTTTCAGCTGTAATTAAGATTACTGGTGAATCCACCCAGGCGGCAATGGTTTTTATGATGCCCTTCCTATGACCATTTGTTGATCCTTTCTTTGAAGGTAACTCAGGCATAAAATTGGATTTTCTTTTAATCTGGTGTAGTGGTCTTGACTTGTGGCACCTCAGCACTATCCCTTGTGCTGACAGAATTGTATACTGGATCACAAAGCAGTGGCAGAGTGAGAGGCTCAGCAGTGTAAATGGATTAGCAGGCATCATCCAAAGTGAGGAAACAGCATGGAAGGAAGCATAGGGGAGAGAGTGCTCAGTCTTTATGAGGCTAGCTGACTTGGTGTGAGCATACTAGATTAGCTATGTTCATGATGACTATAATTGATTTCTGTATTTGTGGGTAATTTTTAATGTGAAAACATTTCTGAGACAAACAGCAATTATAAATCACTGTGTAGTGGGCAGTGCAAAATGTAGTTTACTTGGTTGTAGCATGTTACGCTGCGCTTTAGGAGGGAAGTTAAGTGAAAACCCCCACTTTAAAAAGTGCCTGGCATACTCCAGGTAATAATGGCTCAGAGGGAAAGGAAATATTATACTTTCTGGGTGTTAAAAGTTTAAAAAGGATTTTCTAATGGAAGTAAATAGGTAATGAAAGCATTTTCTTCCAGGCTTACCCATGGCCCTGTTATAGTTGAATTTCTTCTAATTTGATTCCTCCTTGACCTGGAAGCCGGTAGGGGAAAGAGGAGAAGCAGCTTGGTGGCCTGGCACATGCAGCCAGTGAAGTCAGAGGACAGGACTTTGCAGTTCCCTTCATTGCTGCTGTGTGGCCATGATGTTCCAAAGCCAGGCCAAAGCTTTGCAGGTTCAGAAACTTAATTTTGTCTTTGTCTCTAGAGCTGATGCAGTTCCACAGGGTCAAATCATTAACCAGGCTTCGAAGAGAAAATGTATTACCTGTTGTATTTATTTATAGTGAGAAATATACCTCTCAGTGGAACAGAATGTTCATATTGTGTAGTGACATTTCTTTCTACACAGAAAAGTCACACAACCAGTTTTGTAATTGGAAGATTGTTTTTGAATCAGAGTGTGTAATTTTAGAGTAAGAGAAATTAATTGGATGATCTTCATACTTGTGGACAGTGTGTACTCTGTGCTGATGGGGTTTGAATTCTTAGCTTCACTGCGTGTTCCTCTCGCTTTATGCTGACCACTCTCCTTTTGTTATCAGGAGAGTCACTGATGGGATTTGGGTGTTTTGGGGTCTCCTTAGGCACCCATTTAAGGTGCGTTGTAGTAGTTTAGGGATAGCCTGCTGGTGACTGTGGGCATCAAAATAATGTGGTTACGTCTGAGAAACAAACTTGATAGATTTAGCCAAACTTTGACCTTGTTAATTATTCTCCACCTGGAAAAGCTCCCTCCTCTGTTGTGGTAAAATATCCATAAATGTAAATTTGCCATTTTAACCGTTGTTAGGTATACAGTTCTGTGTCATTAAGTACAGGTCACACTGTTGTGCAGCTGGCAAAGTCTTGAAATCAGTGACTGTGGGATAGGATCAGGTACAAGAAATGAAAGGAGGGCAAGCAGGTACACATTTCAGTCTCTTGTGAGAAGAGACTAAATACAGGGCCAGAAGCTTGAGCACCAGTTTTGGGTTCATGCCACAGTGTGGCAATGATAAATCTACTTAATTTCCTTCTTCTCTCTGGTGTGTGACAGAAGAGTGACAACAGTGCCACCTGTCTCATGGATGCTGCAGGAACCAAATGAAGCAGTGTCTGTGGGTACACTGTGAACGTCAGAATGCAGTGCCTGGCTAAGGGATTATTTTCAGAGCAATTAATCGTTAGATATTTTTCCAATATGGAAAGGGAGGATGGGGAATAAGTTCTAAGGGAAATTCCTTTTTGTCTCTGGCATTTTAAAGAAATTAAGACAGAGTCTAATAGGTGGGCACAGTCTCCCTTTTTCCAAAAGTGAAAAAGTGGACTTAATAAAAGTCTTTTTCCTTTTCCTTAATGAGTTTTGAAATCTATTGTTCTGAAACTAACTACATGTTCATTAAGGAAATTTTGGAAAATACTAAAAGATATAAAGAAGGAAAATAAAATAACAGAACCATTTATAATGTTTTGGTCTATCTCCTTTTAATCTTTTTATGAGTACATGTTTTTCTTACAAAATTGGAGTCATACTCATTTTATCAACTTTCACATAACAGACTGTTAATTATTCTTTGAAATAATGTTTGTGGTTCTTAGTATTCTATCCATGTTACACTTTAACCATTCTCATGTTTTTTTTTTTTTTGAGGCAGAGTTTCATTCCGTTGCCCTGCATAGAGTGCGTGGCGTCAGCCTAGCTCACAGCAACCTCAAACTCCTGGGCTCAAGCGATCCTCCTGCCTCAGCCTCCCAAGCTGTTGGGACTACAGGCGTGTGCCACGACACCTGGCTTATTTTTCTATTTTTAGTAGAGATGGGCTCTCCCTTTTGCTCAGACTGGTCTTGAACTCCTGAGCTCAGGCTATCCTCCTGCCTCAGCCTCCCAGAGTGCTAGGATTACAGGCGTGAGCCACCGGGCCCAGCCCATTTTCATGTTTTAATTTGTTGTAAGTAATGCTACAGTGAACATTTTTGACATATTTTATATTTTCTTAAGTGTATACTTTTGAGATATTTTAGCAGTAGTATTACAGAGTAAAATGACATGAGTATTCCCTTAAGACTTTATGAAATATGCCAAAATTCCTTTCCAGAAAGGTTGTATCAATTTTAAGCTCCATAAGCAGTGTTTTTATTTCCATTTCACCATCACTCTCAGTTCAGCTTTCTTTTTTCATGTTCATTACCATTCATATTTCTTTAGTGTGTATTGTGGTTTAGAGCCTTGTCTGTACTTAAAGGGATTGTCTTATTTGCCTGTAAAGTCTTCTTATAAAGCATGATCATCCCTTGCCAAACGTATGCCACAGATATTTTACACAGTTTGCCTTTTAATTTTTTTTCGTGATAATGTTTTCCTTTATAGTTTTCTTATTTTTAAGATTAAAAAACTTTCTGCTTTCTGAAACTAGACAGGTATTCGTTGCATTTTATTCTAGTCATTTGTTGGGGGGAGGTGTGTATGTGTATTTTTTTTTTAATATATTTAACTTTCTAGTAAATGGTTTGATTTACCAGTGCATTGTGAAGTCAAGTAGGTTGCAGCCGCCATATTTTAAAAAGGAAAAAGTAAAATAGACTCTGTCAGTACATTGCATGTAGTTAAGAGTAATGTGTTTCAGGAGCATGCAATGTAAAATGTGTTGTGGGTAGAGCATTTGAAAGCTGCCTCCAATCTACTGGAATTCTTTTTGGCTCTAATCTGTTGGAATCCTCCCAAGCTGAAACTCCACGAGATTAGGCTCTAACTTGGGATTCCCACATGCACAAATAGCCAGTTTTGTCCCACTGTGAAATACTTTTTTTTTTTTTTTTTTTTTTGAGACAGAGTCTCACTCTCTTGCCCGGGCTAGAGTGCCGTGGCATCAGCCTAGCTCACAGCAGCCTCAAACTCCTGGGCTCAAGCAATCCTCCTGCCTCAACCTCCCAGGTAGCTGGGACTACAGGCACGCACCACCATGCCCAGCTAATTTTTTCTATTTTTAGTTGTTTGGTCAATTTCTTTCTATTTTTAATGGAGACGGGGTCTTGCTCTTGCTCAGACTGGTCTCGAACTCCTGAGCTCAAATGATCCGCCTGCCTTGGCCCCCCAGAATGCTAGGATTACAAGCACGAGCCACTGCGCCTGACCTGAAATACTCTTTCTGCCCCATACACTTGTGCTTGCTTTATCATGGTAGGTTCCTGTGCATGGGCTGTTTCAGCACTCTTCTTTCTATTCCATTGAACCTCTCTTGTGCCAGCACAACATTATGTTTAACTTTTGGAGCTTTAGAATTTCATTTTTTTTCTTGTTTTTGAGATAGTCTCACTCTCTTACCTGGGCTAGAGTGCCGTGGCATCAGCCTAGCTCACAGCAACCTCAAACTCCTGGGCTCAAGCGATCCTGCTTCAGCCTCCCGGGTAGCTGGGACTACATGCCGCGCCTCCATGCCCGGCTAATTTTTTCTATTTTTAGTTGTCTGGCTAATTTCTTTCTATTTTTAGTAGAGACAGGGTCTCCCTCTTGCTCAGGCTGGTCTCGAACTCCTGAGCTCAAGCAATCCTCCCGCCTTGGCCTCCCAGAGTGCTAGGATTACAGGCGTGAGCCACCGTGTCTGGCCATTAGAATTTCATTTTTATTGTTGGTGTCTTTATACCTCTTTGAAATATTTTTCTAAATATTTTTTGCCTTTTCATTCTTCCACTTTACTAAGTAAATATTCTTTGGTTGTAAGAAGCAAACATTGAGGCAGCTTAAGCAAAACAAGTGTAATTGCAACTCCAAAGAATCTCGAGGTACACAGGTGGGAATGAGTGGGCCACAGGGTGGGATTGTGAGGAGCAGGGACAATCTTTAGGCCCTCCCGGTGTTCCCTTACCTACTGCCTCACAAGTTCTCTCTTTCTCTGCCTTACTGTCCATGAGGTTATGGGGTTACAATCCAGCCACTTGCTGATTGGCAGAGCTGGGCATTCTCTGTCTCTTCAGATGCAGTTTACACCTTTCTCCATCTGCTCTATGCCACTGCAGGTTGAGTTCTACCAATGGCATCAGTCCAGCCCCTTGCAGGGGCCTGGAAGGTGGGAGGCCAGTGCCGTCAGAGCCAGCACTCCCCAGGTGAGCTCTGCCAGGGGCTGTGGTTGGGCAGGGGCCACTGTGATCCTGTGCCTGTGCCTTCACTCTAGCTGAGATCCACTCTCCTTTCTTGCCTGTCTGTCCCAGAATGCCTCACCCTCCTGTTGGCTCTCTTAACTCTGACTACACCTTTATAAGTACTCCCTTTTTGAAAATCTCCTCTTCACCCTTTTTGAAAGTGTCATCTGTTTTCTGCTGGGAGCCTGAACCAGTCCAAACTCCCAATTCCTGGGAGGGACTGTCTGATTGGCTGCATTTTGGTTCAGGTGACCATCCTCGTCTAATCACCCGTGCTTGGGGCAGGGTCACACCACACTGGTGACTTCCAGGAACCTACCCTGGAAGAGAGCAGTCTTCATGCCAAAAGTTGGGTTCATTGTGAACTGAGCTGGCGTCTACCTCACAGATAGCTTAAGCATTTAAAAAATACACTTATTTATATTTTTTAAAGCTGTGGTAAAATATATATAATACAAAATTTACCATTTTAACCATTTTTAAGTGTACAGTTCATGGGCAGTACATTCACATTGTTGTGTAACTATCACCATCATCCATCTCCAGAACTTTTTTATCCTTCCAAACTACAACTCCATATCCATTAAACAGCAACCCCTCCCCCCAGCCCCTGGCAACCACCCTTCCGCTTTCACACTCTGTGACTGAATACTCTAGGTACGTCATTAAAATATAAATTTTAATTAGACAAATAATATAGAAATGCATCCTTACAAAAATAAAAAAGATGAAAATGTTACAGCTAAGGCTGAATTAGCTTTGCCCACTGTCTCTGATCCCCTTCCAGCTTGCAATGATTATATGCAGAGATAACCACTGTTTAGAGGTCGGACTCCTTCTAATCTTTTTATGAACTTGCATTCATATAGATGTGCTATTAGAAAATAAGTTGCTTATTTTTCCCTACCTAAGTGGTATACTGTATGTAGCATTCTGCAACTTGAACCTGCCTTTTTTTTTTTTTAACCCAGTATATTTTGGAGGACTAATCAAGTCACTGATGTAGAGCTACCTCATTCTTTTTAACTGCAGCAGGATGATTTGGAGGACTGGCGAAAACAGCCTGCTTTGCCCCACCCTGGAATTTCTGATTCACTGGGGCTGGGGCTGGAGAATGCAGTTCTAACAAGTTCCCAGGTGGTGTTGATGCTGCTCTCTTAGGTCCACACTTCCGAGAACCATTGCTGCAGTTTTAGGCTGTTGAACCATTCCCTGATCAGTAGACATTGGGTTGCTTCCAGTTTCTCAGTAAAGTAAGGTGGCAATAAGCTTGTCTGTCCTTCCTGTGCACGTATGCCAGGATCTTTCTAGGGTGTGTAATGAGAGGTGGAATTCTGGTCACAGTCTATGTGTACTTTAAATTTCAGTAGATTCTGTCAAATTGCCTCTCAGTATGGTTAATAGCAGTTTACAGGTGAGCTTTCACATAACTTCACCCAAGTTAAAAAGTGAGTCCTATGGGAGTTTTGATTGGACTTGTGATAGGCCTCTAGGTTAATTTATGGGAATTGATTTCATCATGAAATATTATAACATTAAAATTTACTTTTCTCATTGATAGAAATATAATACAATGATGATGATGATTTTAAATTGGGGAACTGTGGCTCTTGCTTTCTCCAGCTGGGGTAGTTATCGGCAGAAGCGGTCTCGATGCTCCTTTAGGAGTGTGTATCTGAACATCCCAGTTTAGGCAAAGTATTATAAATACGATTCTTACACAGAGTATTTACCAAGCTCTTACCTCATGAATGAATGGCTTTGTGTGTTTATTCTGAACTTCAATTGAGTAGGATAGGGGAGGGCCTGGGGGTCTGCATAGATGGGAGGCTCTCCAATAGGAAGGCTTTTTTGTTTTTGTTTTTTTAATTTTTTGCCCTTTTCACTCAGCTGGTATTCAGTACCCTGCACAGTTGATTGCTTTTGACACCGTGTTAGAATGTCCCTGGGAGTGTAACTGTGGCACTTATAATTTAGGTGTAGGGATGAGTAGGGAGATACAGTTGAGCAACTAATGAGAATAGGAGACAGAATGAGTGTCGTTGACTTACCTCTCCGAGTGAGATGCTGTGGACGCCACGATAAAGGGGAGATTGATCTGTTCCCAACCAGGGATCAGAACGATTTTAGATCGTGAAGGAGGGCCTTCTAGGGAGCTAGAGTGAAGAAAGTGGGGGACAAATAGATACTTAGGTACGTTCTAGAAACTTACACCTGGAACACTTTATAACTGCGGCCCTTGATTCAGTTAAATGTGGGAGATTTTCTGGTTTTAAGAAACCAAAATGAGCTTTGAGTGGAGAGCCTATGACAAAATTTTTTCCAGGTGTCCCCAAACAGCCCTTTCTCCCTCACGAGGCGTCCCGTATTTGGATTTTCGAGCATGCACGTGTGCGTTGCTTATTGCCGTTGCTTGAATTTGGTGACTTTAGTGGAAGCACTTAGAACCAGGGTGGTACTATTGTATTTTCTGTCATTCTCTCCAGGCCTGTCCAGATTGTCCTGGTTACCTTCGCAGGTTAGAAGTATAAACGTCAGTATAAAAAATAACCACTAGGTGCCAGGCTTGCTTTGTGCAAATCTCTTACCATCCAAGACCAGGCAGTTTCAGGAAAAGCGGTTGGTTCTGACCTCATCCTGTGTAAACTCCCACAGAGGGTGGGGGTGTGAATTTTCTGTGGTCCATCCTTGTGGGGTTGGCCAGAGAAACTGTGAAGTGCTTCCAGCTCTTTCTTTTCTGGCATGCAGGTCCTGAAGCAAAGCCACAGCGACTGTAGCCAGCAGCATGCATCATGAGAGGGATCCAGAGTGGATCCTCCAGGTGGTGGGCTGTGCCCCCGAGCAGGCAGCTGGTCTGTCTATAACCCCTGCCCCTGGACCTGGCCGTACTCCACTAGACAACAAACCTTAACCCGACAAAATGCCCAGTTGGCGGAAAAAGCAGCAGCAGCTTCTCAGTCTGTCACAGTTGCCGAGCATAGGAAGCTCAAATTGCTGTTTCTCCCTTCTCATGTCCTTAAAAAGTGAAGCAGTAATAAGCCAAAATAAGAAAGAAATTACCCACACCATACCCAAACTGCATTAATTTTCTCCATAGACTTTGTCCATGAAAACAATGATTTTACCCATGTCAATGATAGTGGGATGGGGAAGGAAACTAGTATTTTTTTTACTTGTTGTCCCAATTTATGAAAATTTCAAATACACAGAAAAGTTAAAAGAATATAAATATCTATATGCATACCACTTAAACCATTGTTAATACAGTCGTGTTGCTTAACAACGGATACGTTCTGAGAGAAGTACTTGTGTATCTAAACATACTTAAACATAGAAAAGGTACAGTAAAAATACAGGGTTACAATCTTATGGGACCACAATCATACATATGGTCTGTTGTTGATCGAATTGTCTTTATGTGGTGCATGATTATAATTTGCTGTATTTTGCTTCATCCATATTTGTGGGTATATGTTTATTTTTGCTGATCTATTAGAAAATAGAGATGTCATGAAACTTTACTCAAATACTTCAGTGTAAAGTTCCCCAAAATTATGGCCTCCTGTAATAACCACAATATCATTACTATACCAAAAATAATCAAACAGTAATTCCCTAATATGAACTAATATCCAGCTCATATTCAGTTTTTCCCATTTTCCAGTGGTCCCAAAATGTCTTTTATAGCTGGCTTGCTTTTCAAATCAGGATCCAGTCAACATTCACTCACTGGATTTGGCTGTTAAATCTTCTTTAGTTACTTTTCCTCTAGAACAGTCTCTTCCCTCCACCCCCACTTAGTTTTTTCTGTGACATTGACACACTGAGAAGACCAGCCAGTTGTGGAGAATGAGCCACGTGCTGGATTAGATTGTTTCTGTAGTGTGGGTTTAACTCGTTCCTCCAGCCCCTGTATTTTCTATAATCTGGAAGTTATGTCTCAGCACCATCTAATACAACTTTCTGTGATGATGGAAATGTTCTCTGTGGTGTCCAGTAGGACAGTCACTAACCACAGGTGGCCAGTGAGACTTAAAATGTAGCCAGTGTGGCTGAATAACTGAATTTTAAATTTTGTGTCATTTTCATTAGTTTACATTTAAATAGGCACATGCAGCTAGTGGTTATGGTATGGAACAGCACAGATCTTGAGGCTTCATTAGATTTAGGTTAAACAGTTTTGATATCAAGGGCGATACTGTATATATATACTTCATATTGCAACACATCAAGAGGCAAGATAATGACAGATTGTCCCTCTTAGTGATTCTAAGTTTAAAAAAAACCTTTGAGGTATAATTTATAATTAAAAAATATTTTAAGCATACAGGTCAATGAGTTTCAACAAATATATATGCCCATGTAATAGAGACACAAACCAGATACAGAAAATTTCTGTCACCCCAAAAGTTTCCCTTGTGCATCTTCCCAGTTAATCCCAAATGTCCTCCCTCTCCAAAGTCCAAAGCAAACCAGTGATATGCTTTCTATCACTACGGAATGTGTATCTTTCCTAGAGCTTCACGTAAATAACATTTTATAAAGACTGCAGTTTCAAACCCCGGGGCAGCAGACCAGTACAGGTCTGTGGCCTGTTAGCAACTGGGAGCACAGCAAGAGGTGAGCAGTGGACTAGCAAGCGAAGCTTCATCTGTATTTACAGCTGCTCCCCATTGCTTGCATCACTGCGTAAGCTCTGCCTCCTGTCACATCAGCTGTGACATTAGATTCTCATAGGAGCAAACCCTACTGTAAACTGCGCATGTGAGGGATCTAGGTTGTGTGCTCCTGAGAATCCAATGCCTGATGATCTGAGATGGAGCTGAGGTGGTGATGCTAGCACTGGGGAGTGGCTACAAATACAGATTATCATTAGCAGAAAGGTTTGACTTCACAAGCACAATAAATGTAATGCGCTTGAATCATCTTGAAAACTTCTCCCCCCACCCCCCTTGCCTGTCAGTGGAAAAATTGTCTTCCGTGAACCAGTCCCTGGTGCCAAAAAGGTTGGGGACTGCTATATAAAGATACTGCTTTTTTCTTCTCTGCCATAAATTTCCTTACTAATTATATTAATAGTTTTTTTTTTCTTTTTTTGAGACAGGGTTTCGCTATATTGCTCAGGCTGGTCTCAAACTTCTAAGCTCAAGTGACCTTCCTGTGTCAGCTTCCTCAGTAGCTGGGATCACAGGTGTGCGCCACTACACTCAGCTCAAATTATGTAGTTTTTACCATAGGGACATTTATCATTGACGGGATCTGTTTATTTAATATGACTGTGGTCAGAAGGAAAGTTGGGCCTGTTATTTTTCTAGAAATTGGTAAAAGTACCATCACTAAGATGAGGAAGAGAAAGATTTGGATCCATATTTTTGGGACATGTAAGGTGGGAGTGAAGTCTTGCAATTGTTGAATTTGTGGTTATTGCTGTATATACTCTTGATTCTGGGTTTTCAATATAGGATACTCAGTATTTTTGAGATTCATTGATGTTGCATATATCTATAATTCTTTTCATTGCCAAATGGTACTCCATTGTATGGATATGACACAATTTGTTTATCCCTTCTATTCATGAAGATTTGGATTATTTCCAATTTGGTAGTGAAAGGTAGACTTTCCGTCTATGTGCTGCTTCAGTTGCGGACCACAAATTTTGATATGCTATGTTTTCATTTTCATTCAGTTCAAAGTATTCTCTAATTTCTCTTTGATGTTTCTCATTTGATCCATGGATTATTTAGAGGAATGATTTTAAATTTCCATATGATTTTAAAGTTTCATTTTCAAATATGAGAATTTTCCAAAACTCTTTCTGATATTAACTTCTGATTTAATTCTGTTGTGGTAAGAGAACATACTCAGTATGATTTAATCCTTCATATTTATTGAGACTTATTTCATGACTTAGTGTATGGTCTATCTTGCTGAATGTTTCATATGCACTTAAAAAGAATGTATCTGCTGTTGAGTGGAGTTTTCTATAAATATCAATTAGATCAGATTGTTTGATAGTGTTGTATAGGTTTTCTACTTTTTGTGTCTACTTATCCTATCAATTATTGAAAGAAGTCTATCGAAGCATTCAAATACAAATGTGGATTTGTCTGTTTTTCCTTCAGTTCTGCCAGTTTAATGATTTACATGAGGTCCCAGGGACAGAGCTGGGTCTGGATCCCAGAAGTCCTGATAGTATGGTAGAACTGCTACAGAACTAGATAATCTGGGTTTTAATATTTTTGCTACCACTGCTAGTTGAGTGACCTCTCTGAGCCTCAGTTTCCTCATCTATAAAATGTGGGTGACAAGAGTATCTTCCCCAAGGGTTGTCTTGAGGATAAATAGCCAAAGTGTATAGACTGACAAATAATAAGCGGTAGCTCTGGTTATTAAATGAGCCTTTAGCTCTACAGGGAGAATTATGAAACACTGAGAAAGGAAACTGCAGAGTATGCAAACAGATGGAAAACCATACCATGCTCATGGATTGGCAGAATCAACATTGTTAAAAATGTCTATACTACCCAAAGTGATCTACAGATTTAATGCAATCCCGCTTAAAATACCAACATCATTTTTCACAGATCTAGAAAAATAATTTTACGTTTCGTGTGGAACCAGAGAAGACCCCGTATAGCCAGAGCAGCCTTATGCAAAAAGAGCAAATTGGGAGGCATCAATTTACCAGACTTCAAGCTACTGAAAGGCTGTAGTAACCAAAACAGCATGGTACTGCCACAAGAACAGAGACTTAGACCACTGGAATAGGACTGAGAATCCAGGTATAAAACCAACCTCATATAGCCATCTGATCTTTGACAAAGCAGACAAGAACATACACTGGGGAAAAGAATGCCTATTCAATAAATGGTGCTGGGAAAATTGGATAGTCACATGTAGAAGACTGAAACAGGATCAGTACTTCTCACCCTTCACAAAAATCAACTCACGATGGATAACAGACCTAAACTTAAGGCATGAAACTATAAGAATTCTAGAAGAAAATGTTG
>CAUYSK010095445.1:0-24172 GCA_963575035.1 Avahi laniger | reverse complement strand
GCCTCAGCCTCCCGAGTAGCTGGGACTACAGGCATGCGCCACCATGCCCGGCTAATTTTTTCTATATATTTTTAGTTGTCCAATTAATTTCTTTCTAATTTTAGTAGAGACGGGGTCTCGCTCTTGCTCAGGCTGGTCTCGAGCTCCTGAGCTCAAACAATCCGCCCGCCTCGGCCTCCCAGAGAGTTAGGATTATAGGCGTGAGCCACCGCGCCCGGCCTTCACCATCCTGTCTTTAAGGAATGAGTGACACTGCCTTGAGGAAGGAAGTGGGTCTGTGACTTGCCATGGGCAGGGATCCCCATGTGCCCTGCAAGCTGCCCAAAGCCCTTGCCTGTCTCTTGCTGTGGCTGGCAGACACCTGGTGGGCAGAAATATGTGTATTTGAGCCAGATGGGGGAAGGGAGGCAAAATGGAAAAGTCTGGAAAAGTGGTCTGCAATAGTGGACTGCCTATACTTTCTCCCGGTGCCTTCCCGATGACTGGATGTGGCTCCGGGTGCAGCCAGAGGGACTGGGTTAGGCATGATGGGCACAGCTGTAGAGGTGAGAGAGGGTCTTCCAGTGTTGAGTGGGCAGGAGGTGAGGCTGGCTGCAGAGAGAGGGCCAGAAGTAGCTGGGCTGGCAAGGCGGGGAGGGGTGCAGGGGAGGCAGTGGAATGCTGGGGGTGGGGGGTGGGCGGGGCAGGCTAAGGGCAGGCCTACAGGGGGAGAGGCCTGGCAGACAGATGGGTAGAGATAGCACCCTGGCCCAGGTGGGGGATGAAGGGGTTGTCTGCAGAGGCCTGAGTGCCCCATGTCCCCTAATCCCTGCACGCTGCCCCAGAGAGGGGGCACTCTCCCAGAACTCCCCAGCCTGCTGCTGCTCAGCTCTCAGGGGTGTAGCCCCTCCCCGCTGCTGGAGCCAGGGATGGGCTGTGAGCAACAGACAGGCTGAGCCCCAGATCAAAGCGCTGGCCTCCTGGGTGGGACAGGACCTCAGCTGCTGACAAAGGTGGGGGGTGTCTCCCAGTCAGAATCCATGGAAGAACAACTGGTCCTTCCCTTCCTTCCTGCCCTTCTCCTTCCCTCCTCTTTCCCTCGCTATTGCTCTTGTTCTAGCACTGACTACAGTGCCTGACACACAGTAGGTACTCAGTAATTCTTTGACTTTATAAGTAGAGCTAAGGATGCAATTTCTATGGTTTCTGCTAATGATCTAGTGCCTTTTAGAACTTTTAAAATTTATCTCCATCACTTACTAGCTGTGTGACTTGGACAAGTCTTTTGACCTCTCTGTGTCTCAGTTTCCTCATCTGTGAAATGGGGATAAGAATAGTACTTAGCTCATAGGGTTATTGGGAGGATTACATCAGTTAGTATTTGTAAAGTGGCTAGAAGGGTGCTGGGTGCATAGAAACCGCTCTGTGTGTGTTAAATAGGATAAGTAAATAAGTACCGTGGAGCAATAACATCTGTGAAGTCATGGTTTGGCGCACCAGTTATATTTTTTCATACACATTAAAATAGAGAACTGTTAACTATTACCATGACTAAAATCATCTTCCATGCCGCCGGTGGGAAGTCATCCCGGCTACGGCTTCTGCTGCTGTCTCTCTGGGCGGGTACGATCTTATACTCTTGGGTCCCCTCCTGGTCTTACCCCATGCACTCTTCCTGCGGGTATCACCGTGGCATCCTTCTGGGCCTGTCACCACGGCTGTGCCACAGCTCCTCTGCCAGGGGATGTCAGGGCTGTTTGTACCCCATGTTTTCTGTTGAAAACGACACTGCTCCTAATGACACATTCACGCAGGTGGGATGTCAGAACTCTACCTGGGGTGTCCGCTCCAGAATCCCGGAGATTGCACGTTCTGTCCCAAGCCCCTCCTTTCAACCTTCTGCCTTTTATGACCCTGGGAGAAAAGGGAGGCTGGGAGTTGAGAATAGGAACAGGGTAATTCTGAGGCCCGGGCACTTGCTTTCTGTTATATTTACCCCATGGGTGCCTCCTATTTGATCAGCTTCACGGCTTTCATTTCCCTGTCCTTTGAGGGTAACCGCCTTGATTAACGAGGCTGGGAATGAAGAGAGCAGGTGGGAAGAGAATCCCCCAAAGGTACAAGGTGTGAGGGGCGTGATGGCTTCTCCTTGGAGGCCCCCCCGGGTGGGAACGTGGGTTGGGGATGGAGGAGAAGGTGCCTGCCAGCACACCATGTCACTTCACTGTCCCAGGTAGGACCTGTGGGAGGGCATCACGCACCCTCATGGGGCTAGGGTAGGGGAGACGCCTCCTAACCGCTCCCTTCTGCCTCCCCAAGCTCTGCTCAGAGGCCGGGTTTCGTGACAGAATGCTGGAATGACAGCGGGAAGAGTCCAGAGCACACACCAGGGAAGATTTCCCTCCACACCCAGGGCGCCGAGGGTGCGGGAATAGCGGTGTTGCTGAGGGACCCGGGTGACCACTAATGCCGTGAACCCTCAGGCTCTACTGTGGGTTCAAGTCAGAACCACGGAGTCTGATAGAAGGGCCCCCAGGGCTGCCCGCCTCCACCTGAGGCCTGATGTCTACAGCCCAGGTGTGCAGGAGAGTCGGTTTTCATATTCGTGTCCTTGTGTGTGTGTGTGTGTGTGTGTGTGTGTGTGTGTGTGTGTGTATGAGAGAAAGAGAGAGACAGAGAGAGAGAGAGCATATGCGCACGCGGCCTCCTCCATCAGACTAGGGGCTCCCGCATAGACCTGAGGCTCCTGAAGCCAGGGCCAGTCTGCCTGGCGCTCTGTCCGTGCCGGTGGGCGGTGCTTGCTTCACCTAGAGAAAGACCCAGGCCCTGAGTCCCGCTCCCGCCCCCATCCTCCTCTATCTGCCCCTCACCTCCCTCCCCTGCACACACACACACACACACACACACACACACACACGCACACACACACACACACACACACACGCACGCGCGCGCGCGCACACACACACACACACAGCCCCCACCGTGCACACACCACCACCGGGAGACTCCCTTTGAAGTCTTGCTGAGTCGTGTTGTTCTTATGACAGAGTAAACAGGTGATGGCAGAGCCGGGGGTAATGATGCTTTTCCGGGGAGGGGGAGGGGGCCGAGTGAGACTCCCATCAGATAAGGCAGCCCTTTGCTGCCTCCTCACCTGCTATTCCAATGGGAGACAGGCGGGGCCAGGCCTGCTCATCACTTGCCTTCTCTGCCTGGTTGAGAGGAGCCATGTGGTCACACGACCTCCAGGGTCCCCAGAAGTCCTATGTCCATGAAAGCCAGTAGACTGTTCCTCCTCCCTCCAGTTGAAGGCAGGGACTAGGGCTGCATCTCTCACTCTGCGAACAGCCTCTGCCATGCTGTTGGAGAAAGGATTTGGGTCAGACGTCGGGAGGAACTTCCCAGGTCATAGGGGTGCATGACATTAAATGTGCTAGATCCCAGCCCCGAGTGGGGCAGAGGTTAGAGTTAGAGAAGCCCCCTGCTCCGGGCTTTGGAAGGCCACGCTGCAGGAAGGCCACGCTGCACTGGACAGTGCATGAGGGGCGTGTAGTGGACGGCGAAAGGTAGCAGGAAGCTCAAGAGTTAGCACCAGGCAAGAGCTGAGGGTAACATATACATAAGGGGAAAGAAACAATCAATCCTCTTCTAGCTTATTGTCCTCTTCCAGGCATAATTCTCAGGTCACATATAAACTTCGGGGAAATACAGGCTGACATTGAGGCCTGCGGAGGCCTGGATCCTTCAGCAATGATTGGCACAGGGGCACAGTCCAGCTCTGGGCAAGCTGTACCAGTCTCCTTAATGGGAACCTACAGGTCACTGGATTAGCCCTGCAGGAGGGCCGTAGGAGGTCATCCCAGGAAGGCTCCTGCCCCCAGATCCATTGCTCCATTGCTTTGCCAGAAGGCTGTCGCTGGAGTCAGACTCCCTAGGGTTGAATCCTGGCGTCTCCACTTGCTTATCCTGTGGTCTTGGACAAGTGGCTTCCTCAGTTTACTCATCTGTAAAACGAGAATAATAATTATAGTGTCTACCTCATTGGGGGAATGGATGAGATAATTCCTGTAAAGCCCTTAACGCAGTACTTGGCGCATAACTGGTGCCCTATGGGCACTGAGAATTCTGCGAAGCCCCTTTCAAATGAGCACTTTCGCAGTTCTCTTCTGGGAAGTTCTTTCTGCTGTCTGCCCTCCATCCTTGCTGTGATCATGACAGAGGGTCACCTTTCTAGCCTACACGGGGGAAGCAGGGAGATGGCCATTGTTGGTCCTTTCTGGCCTCAGTTTCTCCCTTCTTAAGTGCTGTCTTCCCACTTCTGCCTCCCTTCCCTCCCTTCCTCCCTCCCACCCACCCACTAAGCCTGCATGGTGAGATAATGTCTAAGAGATAGTTGGAGTTACTTGGAGGAAGAGGCCAGACAGTGAGTGACCAGAGGTGATTATCTGGCGTGACTAAAGCAGTGGTTTCCCTCCCCCCAGCCAGAGCAGAGGGAGGGGGACATCTGAGGTCGCCCTCCAGGAAGAAGTTCCCAAGAAGGGCTAGAGATGGGGAATCCTAACTTGGGGTGGGGGGAAAGGGAAGGGATGAAATTGGAAACTCTGTTCCAGGTGGATTTTCACTGAACAAAAAACAAAACAACTCATCCTGTTTGGGAGGGGCTTAGAGGCAGGGGGCTGGCCAAAATGACCTTCCCAGCATTTTGGTCTATTCTCCCCTTGAACAGCCATCCTGTTTCCAGCCGTCAGCCTGTCTCCTCTACGGAGACCGCTGCGCCCCCCGGCCCCCGGGCTACCTTCTCCCTGTCACCTCTCAGCCTGGACTCAGCCGCCAAATAGCATCTCCTCCCCATCCCTCCCCTGACCTAGGGTCCCCAGCTATGACAGCCCAGACCCGGACACCGCTTTGAGATGGAGCTCCCTGCAGATAGAAGACCCAGTCTCCGCCTCTCTCTGCCTCTCCTCTGCCCGCCCCGCCCCCAGAGCTCTGCGGAGGACCCGCCGCGGGTGGGCAGGGAAGCCGCGCTCTCCGCGCAGCGAGCAGGACGCGGACGCATGCAGTTCCCGCGCAGGCCTCTGGGTGCTGCTCGACAGCTGTGGTTGGTCCCTCCCCTGCAGGCCACCCCCGCTACCGGGCTGGTACCTTCCCTCTAAGCCTCCCTCCTGGAGTCACCTTCATTTAGGAAGAGAAACAGTCACTAATACTAAATATTTTCACAATCATCGTTTCATTTGATCTCACTGGGTGTTAGTAATGCTGACTCCCATTTTACACACGGGGAAACCAAGGCACAGAGAGGTCACGTGGCATGCCTCGGGTCTCACAGAAGAGTGAGAAATCCTCGCAAAACTTTAGAAAGGCAGAAATGAGTCTGAGAAGCTGGGGTGACTCTGATGCCGGTGTGTGGGAGCAGACACGCTAGCTTGCTTGGGCACCGCGGGGAGAATGAAAGAGTGGGTCTGAGACCGAGGGTCCTGTCCAGGTTTGCGTGGTCTTGCTGCGGGCCCTTGGGCAAGGCCCCTTTCTCTTCCTCCCTTTACTCAATGAGACTTCCAGAGGGACTTCCCATTCACAGGTGCGCCTGGAAAGTCTCCTTCAGAGGGAGACAAAAAGCAGCCCAGGCGACATCTGGGGCAGGGTTATGGTCTCTGCTCTCTCCCTGTCTCTGGGGGTCCTGCACAGACCCTCTCCTGGGCTAAATAAAGGAGGAAGGGGAGGAGAAAGAGGCCCTGCCCTGGCAGGCTTTGGAAGGGAATGGAGGAGGGGACCCCTGGGGTTGGGGGGTGCTCATCAGCAGGGGGCTGCATCATGGGGGGGCCTTCTTCCCCCTGCTTCTCCCTTCTCCTCTCCCCCATCAGCTGCCCCCACCCTGCCTTGCCCAGCATTGTCTGAGCAGGGTTTGGGGAAGTGACAGCAACTTCGAAGGCAGGTCTGTGAGTGTCCGATCTGGTACTGGAGCATCAGCATTAGGGCCTCCATTTGCTAAGGTGAGGAGGAGAGAGACTGTGTGTGTGTGTGTGTGTGTGTGTGTGTGTGTGCACGCGTGCATGCACGTGTGTGTGCACATGCATGTGGATGCCCTGCCCCAGCTGGGGTCTCTCCAGGCTTCTTTACTGTGGATTCCCAATGCTCTACGCAGCCCTCCACCCACCACATGCCCCCCGAGACAGCTGGTTGGTCTCCAGTCTTTCCTTCTCAGCCCCTGTATGTGTGCATGTGTGTATGTGCATGTGGGCACATGTGTGGGGGGGACACGCCTGTGGCTGGGCCCATGGCATTGCACAGGGACACAGACATGGTCTCTCCCACTGTACTGGGAGCCCCTGGGGCAAAAACCAAGCTCTTTCTTCTCTAATCCTGTGCCTGGTCCAGAGCAGACGCTCTGTGAACACTCAGGTGAGCTGCAACTGAGGAGATTTCGGGGAGGAAGGGCAGCAGGCCTCTCCCTGGGGTGAGAAGGGCATCCCCAGATGTCACTACTTCCATTCCATGACCTTAAGGGCAGGCAAGACCCCCACCCTTACCTGCCCTGTCTGCTCCTGTCTACCCACTAAGACATATTCATTTAAAAAAATGTTTGGGCCGGGCGCAGCGGCTCATGCCTGTAATCCTAGCACTCTGGGAGACCGAGGCGGGCGGATCGTTCTGAGCTCAGCAGTTCGAGACCAGCCTGAGCAAGAGCAAGACCCTCGTCTCTACTGAAAAAAAAAAAAATAGCAAGAAATTATCTGGACAACTAAAAATATATAGAGAAAAAATTAGCCTGGCATGGTGGCGCATGCCTGTAGTCCCAGCTACTCGGGAGGCTGAGGCAGGAGGATCGCTTGAGCCCAGGAGTTTGAGGTTGCTGTGAGCTAGGCTGACGCCACGGCACTCTAGCCCGGGCTACAGAGTGAGACTCTGTCTCAAAAAAATTACAAAAGTGCTCCATGCTTGCTATGAAATTCAAATACAGAAATCTATAGGATGTAATGTTCCAAAACCCACCCCCCCATCAGAGGTAACTGTGGTTAATAGTTGGAGTGCTTCCTTCTAGACCTTTCTAAGCATTAAAAAAAATTTTTTGTCCAGGTGTGTTGGCTCACGCCTGTAATCCTAGCACTTTGGGAGACTAAGGCGGGATGGGACTTTACAAACAGTTCTTCAGCTTGTTCTCCATCATTCCCTGTGTGTGCATGTGGAGCACTCTTGCCGGCAGGGCTTGCAGAGCAGCTGTCCTCCTCACAGATGCACTCTGACTTGTTTAACTTCTCTTACCGACGTGCAACTGGACAGTCTCCGATTTTTCCTCAAACAGATAACTCTGGAACAAGGGTGCTGGTACGAGCACTTCTGTGTTTGTGTGAGTGTGCTGCTGCAGAACTGACCCCTTACCCGAACGGCTGTACCAGCAGCTGTGAGCATTAAACCTCACGAAAGATATTGCCCAGGTGTGTTGCGCATCCGCCCCCACCTCTAGGAAAGGGAATCCTGCCTTCTCCCCTGGTGGTATAATCCTGGGGGCAGGGGCCACCTGTTTGGGAAGTCCTCTCTCAAGTCTGACCCAAATCCCCCTGGATGGGATCCGAGCTGTTCCCTTCCCAAATCCTCTGGGCAGGGTCCTCTTCTTTGGGGTGGCACTCAGGCGGCTGGATGGTCTGGGAAAGACTGCTCTGTCCCTACAGACTGGCCTGTGAGGGGAGCATCCCTCACCTCTCCTTGTGGGATGCTTCTCGCAAAAAAGAGGAGAAAGTTCTCCTGGAAAGGACCAAGGAAGCTTTGGAAAATTACCACTGGCATGTTTACTGGGGCGTGGTGGTCCCAGGACACTTCCTGCCTCCGAGGTCTTAATGTCTGGAAAGTGTATGATGTTCTCTTGGGTAGAAATTTCAAAGCACTTCCCAGACGCACACAAAGTCTTCTCTTGGGAGGTGAGCAGAGGGCTGTGGCTTCCACCGTCTGGGGCTGGGGGGAGCAGTGGGAGGCAGAGCTTGGGAGAGGACCCAGGAGTCCCTCCTTCCTCAGTTGCCTCTGGTCAGGCTCAAGGACTGTGTGATGGTCCCTCTGTGTGTGTGTGTGTCTGCCTCCACACTCACCTGGCAGCTCAGAATACCTGTGTCCTTGGGACCAAGAGCGTCAGAGGAGTCAGCGTTAACCCTTTGTGCATTAACCGGATCCACAGGGTTATGAGTTCTCAGGCAAAAACCAGCCAATAGATCTAATCAAAGCCAGAACCTTCAGGGCCACACCCAGTGCCTTCCCAAGGTTGGGGCTGATTTCGCTTCTCATCTTTGCACTCGGAGCACCCATTCATACGGCAAACCTCCACTGAACACTCAGGTCCCAGCCCCAGAGACTATGTACATGTTGTGTATGTGTCTGGGGACAGACCAGAGATCAAGCCCACGCAGTGATAAGTGCTTTGATTGAGGGAGCATCAGCAGCAGGAGAAATTGCTGATTAGAAACTCACTCACTATAGCCTGATGCATGTTGCCTCAATTACGCCTAATTGACGCTGCTCGTGGCTCTCCAGCAAGCCAGGGGAAGTCCCAGGTACAGGGGCAAAGCACAGAGCGCTTTTCACCCGGAGCCGGAAAGCTGGAACTCAGGACTGTCAGACTGCAAAGCCCTTGCTCTTGCACGGTTCTGCCTCAGACAACAGCACTGGTGGCTTGAAGAGGGTCGGACCAAGGACCTCGGTATACATTCGGTGAATGAATGAGTGAATGAGTGAATGACTGAATGCCTGAGCATCCTCATTGCAAGTGTCTATTTCATGTGTGGCTTTTCCTTGGGGCTGTGAGCATCCCTTGGTGGCACAGAGTGTACCTTCTCCGTGTTTGAAGTCCCAGTCTGGAACAGAGGAAGGCCCCATGAATAAATGAATGTGTAAGTGAATTACGAAGCCCTCAGTTAGTTCCACTTTAGTAATGCTTCCTGATGTTCCACTGGTACGTCTCAGTAGGAAATCAGACTGCAGGGTTAGAAGCCCCTTCCCCTCCGTGAGGCTCGCACCTTCAGGAAGTTCTGTCTCACCCTGTCTGGGCAGTGCAGGGGAGTGGGGAGCAGGGAGAAGCTGGGCCCAGGCCAGTGTGCCTTGTACCAATGCCCGTCCCGAGAGCTGGGAGTGGGAAGCCTGGGCAGGGATGCTCTGGGTCCCCAGAGGACCTTAGGAGGCCATGGTGTCCACCCCCTGACTATGCCAGCCCTCACCCCTCCTCTGCCCCTCGGGCCGGTATGCAAGGCCTCATCTGAAATGACCAGCTTCTGGCACAGTGCCTGGCACTCGGTGGGCTTGCATATTGCGAATGCTATTAAGGAACATCAAAGGAAAGGAACGGAGACATCAGGGGAGGATGTTCATCACTCAGGCTACTCGCCACAGGGGAGGCTTTCCCTGCAGCCACACTGCAGAGGCTGCAGGGCTTCTGCCCACCTGGTCTGAACGGCTGGCCTTGGAAAGCGCCGTGTTTGCCAGCGCCCCCAACATGCCCCCAAGGAACTGCTCATTGGGCTGGTCCCTGGCAGAGATTCTTAAACTTCTCAGAATGGTAGTTGGACTAGGGTGTGGGGACCTCGATGGGGAAAGCACGTATAAAATGCAGGTTCCCGGGCCCAGTGAGTTAGAGCGGGGGCGGCCCTGATTCCTAGGCAGGTGGATGATCCACAGCCTATATTTTGGGAAACAAAAGCTCAGTGCCTCTCTCTCTGGGTGCTGGAAAAATGACGCTGGGCAGATATCTGTTTTTTTCTCTCCAAGAGGGGTCAGGTTGTGTTTCTAGGGAAGATTCATGGAGCCATAGAAATCACAGGGGCTTGGGCTTGGCCCATTATGCCCCTGCTTGGGCCAGCGAGCCCTGGGGGAGGAACTGGGTGGGGCAGCTCACTGCCCAGAGAAGAGAGAAGGACCAGGTAACAGGGTCAGAATGTTCTCAGAAGAAAGCTGGCCTTGACATGTCCCTTGGGCCCATTTTGGGACTTACCGAGCTTAACTTTGGCCACCAAATTTCCTTCTTTTTTACAGGGCTAAGTCTCTCTTCCTGAGAAGGATGTTCTTATGGAGCCAGTGCTAGTGGCTGGAGCTTTTCTTGGGTCTAACATGGCCTGGGGCCCAGGAAGCAGGAGGAACCATGAAGATCGTGGGACAGTGGCCCCATCCTTGCCCCCGTCCCACCCATGGGAAGGAAGGAGCGGACGGCAAGGGGATCTAAGTCACATCCCAGCGTTGAGCCTCCTGGGTTCATCCCAGGCTGAGGGCCACCCTCTTCTTTATTTCTTAGAGAATACTTCGCTCCTCCTCACAGTCGTCCATTTCACCCACTGGGGAAGTTCTTCTTCATGTCTTCCTTCAAGCTTTCCTGCTGACAAGCTTTCCATCTTCCTTCGCAGACTGGGGGAAGGACGGGGATCTGACCCACATTTCGTCCTGCTTCCGAAGTCCACTAAAAATGCCCCCACCATCCAGTCTGGTCACTTCCTTGCTGGCCAGAGAGGCTCCTGGCTCACTCCTTTCTGTCCTACTTCCTCCCCCAAGTGCTCCCCTGGCTTCTCTCCTCCCCCACCCCCTGCCATTCCCATCCCTTGGGGAAAGGTGGAATGTAGGGAACCTCCTGTTCCTGCCGACACCCTCTCCTCGAACTCCATGCTGCTGGGGAGTGGGGGGTGGCGTGCAGGAAGACCAGTTTTTCCAGCCCTGAGACCTAGGAGAGACCTGCCCGCCCCCAGGGGTTCTTCTGAGCCCAGTCGGAAGGCAACCAGGGCCTCCTCGGAATGCAGCAGATCCGGCTCCTGCCGCCGCCACCGACAGAGGGAGGTCGGAGGTAGCCGGAGTCCAGGGCTGGCAGGGTCGGAGGGGTCGAAGGAGGTCCCCTCCCATTCAGGCCAGGAATTGGTGCCAGTGGCATCACCCATTCCCAGTCCCCTCTCCTACTTGTCCAAAGGCTCTGGGACCTTTCAGATCCCATTTGACTTGGCCAGGCCACCCCTCCTTTCCCTGCTGCTCACGGTGGTGGTGGTGTCTTTGGGTTGGCACACTCTGCCCTCCCACATTCCCTTCTCCAGTCAATGTCCCCTCCTCCTCCCCCTCCTTTCCTGTTCAGCCTGACATCTGGCTCGGGGAGGCCTTCTCAGATTGAGGGGTCCCTGCTCACTCCAGATTACAAGTGCCCCAGGCTCAGGGCTCCTGCCTATCCCGGTCAGTGCCATCTGCCCAGGGCCTGGCACACAACCTGGCACAGTCATACCCACTTGCTGAACTGAATGCATGGAGACGAACGTGTCTTGCAGAGGTCTGGGCTGGCTGAAGACGTGGCTCATTGGTACCCAGCCTGTCCCTACCAGCCCAGGGCCTGGAAACAGACATGCAAGGAGCCCTCCCCACTCCCTTGTTCCCAGTCCTACCTCTGACCCGGGATACACAGCGCCACCGCCCTCTGCTTATTGCCCCTGCTCCTGGGATCTCTCTCCTCCTGGAGCTCCATGGGCTGAGACTCTCTCTGGAGCACTGTTTTCCCTCCCTGAGCCTTCACCGCATGTGCCCATGAGTCAAGGGCCACCAGCAAGCATTCCTGTCTCTGCCTGGGGGCTTGGAGTCCCTTCTGATAGATGGATGGCTCATTCTGAATCTTGGGGTCACTCTGGGGTAAGCTGGAGGTAGAGCAGCTGGTGCAGGGGGAGAAGGCCAGAGGCAAATGCTGGATTCATACCAGGCCAGGACCCTTCTGTTTGGAGGGTGCAGTCCTGTCCACAGCGTATGTGCTTCTCCAGATATAGTTTCCTCCACTACAATAATATTAATATTAATAACAATGACATCTGCCATTTATTGAGCACTTCTTATATGCCAGACCCTGTACTAAGAACTTTACATGTTATTTCATTTAATCCTCACAACAACTTTATGTGATAGGTACTATTATCGTTCCCATTTTACAGATGACCAAACTGAGGCTATTAGCTCACTATTTGAAAAAGAAAATCTCAGTCTTATTTTTAAGCCCCAGTGCCTAGCATGGTCCTGAGCATCTAGTGCTGTGTGTGGGAACCTGCAGATGTTCACCTAACATGTAGTCTGCTAGGAGGGCAAAGGGCTCCAACCAGAGACATAGGCCCAGACCTCCTCTCTCAGCTCCAAGGAGTCCCTAATCCAAAGGAACCAGTGCCAGGCTGGAGACTGGCCTACCCTCTGCTTGTTTCCTAAGAATTCAAGAAGGGGAAGATCACAGGAAGAGCTTTTGGACAAAGCTAGGTGTAGCTTCTTGAAGGACTGGAACCCAGCTCTGTTCCTAGGGGGCTCCGTGTGTATGCGTTGGGTGAACAGGTGTGCAAAGGCTCTCAGGACAGGGGTGGGAGAATCAATGGGATGACCCGCCAGGCCCTTGCGGCCTCGCCTCCGATGATCAATCCCCATCCCGTGTCTCATGCCTTTCTCCTGAGCCCTAGGGACGTCCCTAGTGGGTGGGGCTGCTGTCAGGCCTGTGTTGTGATGTTCTGGGCGGGCGGGAGGGCGGGGTGCAGCACAGGCCCTGACCTGGTTGGGCAGGTTGGCCCACCCTGAGTGGCACCTGTGACCAGGCGCCAACCCCACCCACCGCCCTTTGAAGTCATCCAGCCTGCACTCAAGGCCCAGCCCCTCTTCTGGGTCACCTCCCTAGAAAGATTTGGGGTCCTCTCAGGAGAAAGCTCCTCTTGCCTAGGGCTGGTGAGGGTGAAGCAGGCCTGGGCTTGGCCAGAGGAGGTCACAGCCCCCTCCCCCAATCGCCAGTCCCTTTGGAGCTTTGGACTGGTCTCTGCAGGGATTGACAGGGTGGAGGGGGCGGAGTGGGGGTGGGGATGGGGGAGGGGAGGAAGAGGGGAATAATGGAGGCAGAGGGCTTAAAGTAGGCGGATGCTCAGTGAGGGGGAGGGTTCTGCCATGGTGTGGGGACTTGAGGAACACCCCCCAGACTCCTGACTCGACCATTCAGGCTTAGGGTATTTCAATCTCCACTGTCTTCAGTAGCGTGTCCCTCACCCTCCACCCCACGCGATGCCCTGCGCGGCGTTCCTGCCTAGCGTACGGGGTTGGGCAATCGCAGCTTTAAGACTAGTCCCCGGCACCGGAGGGACTGGATCCCTCCTCAGCGCGTCCCCAGCGAGCAACCGGCCGGGTTAGCACAAAAAGCCACCCCGACTCTGGGCCCCTTTGGGCACGTGCAGAGCCCTGGCTATAGCCTGCTCCAAAACCCAGGTCCTTTCCCGAGTACAGCCCTGCGCGGAGCAGCCCAGCCCCGAGCCGGCTCCAGGCTGCCGGTCCTTTCCCCGTCCGCCCCGCCCGGCTCGGAGCAGACCTCTAATCCGCCAAGAGCCTCCTCGGAAAACCATTAGGCAGCCGGGCTCTCCCCTAATCGGCTCCGGCGACGCTGCCCCAGCCCGGCAGTCCTGGGCGCGGAGCCTACGCGACCCCTCTGTTTTGGCGCCGCCGCCTCATTTCTTCTTAGACCGGGGGCCCCAAGGCTGGCCCTGCGCCTCCTGGACCGCGCCTCTCCCCTGGGGCCCTGAACGCCGTGTATATGCTTCAGTCCGCCACTTCCTACTCTAATCCTGCCAGTGAGGGGGTGGCTGGGGACGCGATGGCCTCCTGTAACCGCTGGGGGCGGGGCTGGGGTCTCGGGGCGGCGGCGGCAGCAGGGGCACAGAGGCCCTTCTGGGCTGCGTCCCGCGTACCCGCGCCCCGTGGTTGAATCCAAGACGTGCGCAGGATCGCGCTGTCCATGCCCGCACTCCGACCCTTCCTCCTGCCTCTCTGCTCGCTGGCCGCCACCCCTCTCCATCCAGCCTGTTCCTCCTCCGGGAAGCCTGTCCTCAGGGCCACGCCTCCTCACCACCTCTGGTAGCCCACGTTTCTGCCCACCGTGGCATGACCGAACACAGCGTCGTAGAGAGCTGGGCAAGCCACTTGACCTCCCCGAGGCTGCTTGCCAGCTGTAAGTAGGGCTATTAACCCCACCTTGTGGCATTAGGGTATTAGACTAGCTGGGCCCAGCGAGTGTTTGGTCATCTTATGGTTTAGCCATGAAGGGCCAGGACCTGTCCTTCTGTTCAAACTAGTTAGGGACTGTCCTTTCCACCTGTGCCCACCTGGTCCCTCAAGGGAGAGGGGGAGAGGGCCTGGAGAGACCTCTCTGCCTCACAGGCCATACTAGATTCCAGAAGCAGGTGTCTCCCCTTCTGTCCTCCCAGGCCAGGAAAAGGAAAAGCGGGGGTTCGGTGTTAGCCTGGGGGACCCCATGCGGTGTTTCTCCCAGAGCTCTAGGTTGGCAGGGCTCAAGGTTGAGGTGGGAGAGCTCCCAGTGAGAGGTGGGCTGGGGAGGAGAAACCTCTCCCACTGATGGTGGTGGTGGGTGTCTCAGCCTCTGTCATTACTGATTAGCAGCATTGGAGGAGGTCCCCCCACAGGTGCAGGTGACCATGGAAGTGACACTTCCCCGATGGCCCAAATCATTCCCTCTGAGGATGGATGAAGGCTGCTTAAAAAAAATTAAAACTTCACAATTGCTGAGCAGACTGAATTTCTGGGGAGAACACAGCGGAGGGAACCATCTTCCAATCAAGACGAATGACAGAAATGACAACAAAAATATTTACTGCATGAAGCAATATATGTAATTTTGGCTGGATTTTGTTTTTCTCACGAAATTCTGGTCATTTTCAGGCAAGCCTGTTGATGTGTGTTTAATAATAACAGTTGCCATTTCCTGTGGCTTACCATGTGCCAGGGATGGTGCAAAGCACTTCACTGGTTTTAGCTCATTTGGTTGCTACATCTCCACTACTCATTTATTCAAGATTAATTCAAGGAAACATTTATTGAGCAGCTACTACAGGCCAGGCATTATTCTAGATACTGGCGTTAGGTTTACAGTAACAACAAGAACAAAAAAAATCAAACAAAATCTCTGCCCTCTTGGATCTTACATTCCAGGGAGGAAGGGAGGGAGGGAAGAAACCAGTGAGGAAATAGATGCACAAGGTCGGTGAGTGATCAGGGCTCTAAAGAAACCTGAAGCAGCATAAGGGGACAGAGAGTGACAGGGAGGGCCTCCGGGAGGTGATGATACTTGAGCAGAGACCCGAATGAGATGGATATTGGAGGCCCAGCAATCCAGGGGAACAGCAATGGCCCCAAGGTGGGTGCTCGCTTGGCTTGGCGCATCACACAGCAAGAAGGCCAGTGCATGGAGGCAGAGAGAGCTTAGGTGCGTCCCAGTGGCAGGAGGCTAGGTGGGATGAGGGGAGCAGCGGAGAGGAGTCCATGAGAAAGGTACTCTTGTTAATTCCATTTTACCAATGGGGAAACTGAGGTATGAAGTGGTTAAGTAATAAGTGCAGAAACTGGACAGGAACCAGGTCGCCTGGCCTTAAGCCTGAACACTTAATCGCAGCGTGCGTGTGTGTGCTACTCACTCAGCACAGGGTGGGGGCAGGGCTGGGTCTCCTGGCCAGATCTCCGGGGGTGCTGGTATTTTAATATTCGTTAAAATGCATATACAATGAAAAAAGAAAGAAAGGCAGACTTCCAACACAACACAGACACCCACATTGGAGTCTTGTGTGGGTGAGGTCCTCATTTCCTTTACCTGTAGCCATAACACCTTGCCCAGAGCAGGGCATATAGTAATTGCTCAATAAATGTCTGTGGAAGGAACAGAAGAATATTAGTTAAGAAGTAAATGGACTGATTTTCTAGTGAGGACTAAAGTTTCCATAAGGTGATTAAGATTCTCGCTATGAGGGATCCTTAAAGACCTAGAACTCTGTTGGTTTGCAGATGAGGAAACTGAGGCACAGAGTGACGGCAGGTGAAGAATGCTGCTGTGAGGGAGGTGTTCGGGTGTGCCAGCCTCTTTTTTGGTACTCCCCAGAATTGGAGCTGCCAAGGCTCTTATCTGCACAGGAGCAAAGGTTCAGATCTACTGGAATCAGGAAACCATGCTTATCCCCATTGCGGAAAAATCTGAGACCAAATGGGACAGATTTGGGAGTCAGGGCTGGAGAACTTGGTCTCAGATAAAAGTCAGATTAACAAGGGAAGGGAAGAAATGATGGCCAGGTCAGCCCCAAGGAACAGTTGCCAAAATTTTCCCCAACACCACCTGCCCATCTGTTCACTCCACCCCTGACCTCTGCCCCCTCCTCCTTGTTTTCTCAAACGGAGGCCCCGGGCATATGGGGGGTGCAGGGGATACCCAAAGCCATCGTGCATCTTTCTGGTACGTCTATTGACCCAAAGACTTTTAGAGAAAAAATAATTCAATTAGAATATGTTTTAGAGTAAAGCAAATTTGGAGACAGCATTGCATGAAATGTGCGTGTACATAATGAACCTGACTATTCAAGATGAAACAGAAGCCTGAAATGAAAGTATTTGTGAGTTAGTTGCTTTGGGTGGTGTCTCCACATTCCTGCTCTTAGAGGTACCCCAGGTGAAACTTTTGAGAAATACCGTTTACTGGTAGCCCACTGCATTCTTCTCCTATCATTTGGGACAGGGTCCACACCAGAATGAGGGTGGGTCAGCCGTGGGTGGGAGGAAGGAGGACTGTCAAGACAGGACCAGAGCCCAGGCAGAGACCCTGAGCCTCACCCTCAGTGACAAGCTGGCAGGGCCCTCCCAGGATGGGAGCAAGGTAGGGAGTGTTGGTTTCTTGGTAAAGGTGTTTGGAGCTTGGCACTTCCTGGCGGCGGCGGAAGGGGATGAGTGTGTGTCCACAGGCGTTGGGAGGTGACAGGTTTCAGCAGGAGGAGGCCTGAGCCGCCAGCACGGGCTGGTCCTGGCACCTAGTGCTCCACCCAAGGCCTGCCACGGACTCAGTCTGCACGCCACCACCATGCCACCTGGGAGAGAGAGGTCCGGGGCCAGCCAAGGGTGGCAAGAGAGGAAGGCTGAGGTGGAGGGAGGAGGAAGGTCACTGGATGAGTGCAGGGCAGGGACACTGGAAGGATCAGTCCTGGAGAAGGAGGTGGGAGGGGAGGGTGGTGACACCAACCCAGGCCTGGGTGGGGCTGGGCGGGCTCTGAGGAACGTGGAACCTGCCTGGAGTTTCTCTGGTCTTGGAGAGAGTATCTCTGAGAGAAGGAGCTTACTGAGGAAAGGAATTTCTGATCCCTAAGGTGGTAGGACCGGGGCTGTGGGGCCATAGAACTGGGGAAGACGAGGGGCCCTGGGGCATCTTGTTGTTCAGCCTTAGGGTAGTATGGGCGGCAGGGAAGGTCCTGCTCCGTGTGTAGTGGCTGAACAAAATGGCCTTAGTCTAACAATACCAACATTCGCTGGATTCTCACTAAGTACCAGCCACTGCTCTAAGGTTTTTACCTGAATTAACTCATTAATCCCTGACCGTAAACCCCCGAGGTAGGTACTTTCATTCTTCCCTATTTTATGGTGAGGACAATGAGATGTGGAAGGGTTAAGTCCTGTTCTGCTGGGGACTCAGACACCTGTTCCAGATGGTGCCCAAGAATCTAATGAAATCAGGGGAAAGCCATGAACAGAGGGCCCTTCAAATCCATCCATCCATCCACCCATCCATCCATCCACTCATTCATTCATTCAACAGGTATTGACCCGGTTGGCTCTGGGTACCAGGTGCCACTATGCAAACAGCGTACATGACCAACTGCAGTCCTCACAGTGATCCTCCTAGGCTGATTTCCCACTTTACAGATGAGGAAACTGAAGCTCAGAGAGGTTGCGTAATAGCTCAAAGTTATGTAATAAGTCATGGTCACAGAGCAAGTAAGTGACAGCTAGAATTCATACCCAGGTCAGTGTCACTCTTTGGGCTTGAGGATGAGCTTTTGTTGGTAGGAAAGATAAGCCCGCAATCAACTGTGCAGGAAAATAGAAAGCAGAGGGTGTTTCTAAAAGAAATCTGGGGACTTTCCTGCGTCCGGCCCTTCCCACCTGCACTATAACCCTGCTGGGAGGGGGCGCTCTGCTTAACCAGGGAAAAGCAGAAAGGAACAAAGGCAAGTATGTGCCTTGACCTGGGGAGGCAGGTGAGATTGGGAAGAGTAAGGATTAGTTAAGAAAAAAAAAATCTAGTTGTTGGTGGAGCAGGATGGAGTCGGTTCAGCACTTTGCTCCCCCTACCCAGTCTTCCCCAGGATGCCCCCTGGCCTCCCCTGCAGGGCTTGGCTGCCTCTGCCCTCCATCTCCTCCTCACTCCAGAAGCAGGCCCCACCTGGGCCCCCAGGTTATCACACCAGGTGCCTTCCCTGCCTTCCAAGAACACTCTGTGGCCCATCTCCCCCTCAGGGATGGCCCCACCCCCATGGGGTTCCTAGACGGAATTCCCCCGAAGCGAGGAGCGCTGATTCCAACAGGATTGGGCCCTGCAAGGTTTGGGATCTGGAGTGAAAGGTGACCTGGGAAAGTTCCTAAGGGCCATCCCCAGGGGCAGGCATGGCTTAGCCCTGAGGTGGGGGGCAGAAGGTGATTGGGGTTGGGGGGCAACCGGATGCCCTCCGCCTTCTCCCTAGCCCTCAGGCAGGAACTGGGGCCCTCCGCAGAGCTACTCTTAGGCTGTGGAGGGGGGGGCTGCCTCGGGCCCCAAGGCTTCATAGCTCTGTTCTGGCCCTCTTCCAACAAGACCTTCCCTCTGTAAGAGTGAGGACTCTCTGAAGTCAAGGGATATTCACACTACTCCTTTCTAGACCACAGAACCCCCGAATTCCCTGCTCAATAGCCTGGGCCCCCTGTCAGCGTCTTCCACTGCAATCCTTAGGTCTAGGCTGTTTGGGCGCGGGGTGAGGTTGGGGGTAGGGGTTGTGTGGGAAGGCTGGACCTTGGATAGTGGGCTAGGACACCCAACCCCGTGCTTGTGAGCGGTGCTCCCTGGTGCAGACAGAGATGAGAGTGTTCCAGAGGCTGGGGCCTCTATGTGTGCTCCCACCCTGGCCCACCCCCCCATTGGCGCTCCTGTCCTACCTCCCGGAACGCCCAAACCCCAGAACATGCACATTTCCTTATTGCTTCTTGATCAGCATTGGAGAGAGGCCCAAGGGAAGGGGAAGGTGAGGAAGTTCTTCTCAAAGTCCCACTGGCAGCCCTCTGTGACTGTCCCAGCCTTCAGTGTGGTTTCTGGTGTAAGCATTTGAGGGGCAAGTTGGGCTCTGAGTTGGAGACAGGGGCGAGGCTCTCTTTGCCTCCTCTCACCAGCATGCTCAGAGCTGTGGCCCTAGAGGGACCTGGTAAACCTGACTGCCTCTCCAAGGTGACATTGTCTTGCCTTAAATGTCCCCTTGCCTCTCCCAAGACCCCTCTCTGCTCTTCCCAAGAATGTCCCAGTTCCCTAGTTCCTGCCTGTGCCAACCATTTCCAAGGGAACAGATGGCCTAGCCCCCTTCTCTTGCTTGCCTCCCTCTCCAGGGTCCCTAAACTGTGTGACTCTCAGCACCCAGGGCTCAGGGGGCTGGCAGATGGAGGGGGCGCCCCAGCCAGCTCCTGGGGTCCCACAGGCAGGGAGGGTGTGCAGCTTTGCCTCATCCACTTTCCCCAGCCCTGCTGTCAGCTGGCCAGCCCCATCCCTGGAGCAAAAGTGCTTCCATGCGGGAGGGAGGGAAGCCTGCTCAGTGGGAGAAAGATGGAGCTGGTCCCCCCACGTGTCAGTGAACAAATTGGGCCAATTTGGTGTGATTAGTGAAGAATTCACATCTGGCCAGCAGAGTCCTCCCCCCGGCCCGGCCCAGCCTGGCTCCTGCTCTCCATTAGAAGCTATTTTCTCTGACGGCTCCATTTGTCTCTGTAGTGGGGGATTTGACAGCTCCCTGGCCAGCCTGGGGGGCCTGGCTCTGAGTGAGAGGCCTGAGGCTAGGCTGTGTGCCCATGCCCTTGACCTGATGCCATCGGGGATGCCATGGTCCGAGCAGGGCGCAGGCACCTGTATGTCCCATCTCTCTGCCGTGTGTGCAGATCCACAGCTGAGTGGGGGCCTGGGGAGCACTGTTCATTAACCACCACTCCCACCCCCCATCTCCCTTGGACTTTGGCTTCTCATCCTGCACAAGGCTGGTTGTGTTTTCGGATCAACAGAGACTCCTATGTGTGCGCGAGGTGGTGGAGGAGGTAGGGGTCTGCTGTTTCCTAAAAGAAAGCAGCTGGGCATGTGAAAGGGAAGGCCTGCCCCCCACTTCCTTCACCCCTTCCTCACCCCTCCCAGAGACCCACTGCTGCAGCTACCCCTCAGGAATGCCTGTGGATGGCTGTTGCACAGCTGGAAGTCTCACCCCCAGAAGTGGCATCAAGGTAGTGCCACTGGGGGTGTTGCTTTCTGAGCCTTGGGTCTTCCTCCCCCAGCAGTGACCCCAGGTTGCCTATGTCAAAGACAATTTGGGGGCTATTTAAAGCAGTCTGACCTAGGGGTCACCTGGGCAAATCTCCTCCCTGGGGAATTACCACCAGATGGCAACCTGGGGCTTGTCTCCTAGAAGTTTCTCCCTGGTTGGCTAGGAGCTCCGAGGCTCTGCTGTTGCCTGGTGTGTGTGAAAGGGGACAGCGGTCCAGGACCCTCGTCCCGGATGATAATTCTCCTTGAAGGAGGGATAACGATAACGGGGGTGGGAGGGAGAGGTCCTAGACTTCAGTGGGGAAGGGGCGGGCTGCTTTTTGTTGTGATGTCATGTGGTTGTGGGGGTGGGCAGAGAAAGCTTCTCCGGCCTCCAGCATTCCAGCATTTTCCATTGCTGCATAGATACTTGCAAAAGGGCACAGTGAAGGAAACCAGACATCCCTGATCTCTCCAATCTCCAAACCTGTCCTGAGAAAGCATCATCAATTGTCCCCAGTTTGCCCCAGACTGAGGGGTTTCTGGGGATGTGGGACTTTCAATGCTAAAACCAGGACAGTCTTGGGCAAACTGGGACAGCTGGACACCCTAAGTACAAGCCCCGGAGGCTAGGCAGAGGGATGGAGAAGAAACCAGTTCTTTTGAGGTCTGCTGCCTGATTTCTTATTTGATCTTATTTAGTCCTTATCTGATCTTAGCCTACTGCCTTATTATGATGTGCGCGTCCTCAGCCTTCTTTTCAAGGTAATGCCTGGGATGTTGGAAGGATGTCCTGACTTGGGCTGGGGGACAGTGGGGCTGGGGGTAGGTGGCTCAGTGGTTCATCTCATTCAAGCTGGGACCACGGCTTGGGGTGTGATCATGGCAGCCAGGCTGGCCTGCTCTCCCAGGGTGCCAAGCACCCAGCACCCATTTCTAATTAACAGAGGAACCTTCAGAACACCCACCATGTGTTTGCTAGAGTTATTATCCCATTTTAGAGATGGGACGACTGACATGGAGTCATTGGCCCCGGGGCTGAGTTGGGGGAGAGTGAAGTCAGGTCTCCTGGGTATCCCAGAGTCCACACACCCACCTTACTAGTCTCCGGTTCAGACAGAAGAAGGCTGTCTCCTTGTGGTCAGGAATATGCACTGGCCCAGGTGAGGAAGAGCCTGCTGCTCCCCTGAAAGGTGGCCTCAGACCCCCTCCCCAGACATTAATTACATAATTAAGGATGGAGAAGGAGGAGGAGGTCACCCTGCCAGGATTCCCAAGGCAAAGAAGGGCTTCAGAAAATCTAGATATTGGATCAGACTTCTACCTGCTCTCCTAGCAGCTTCTGGACTCCAAGAGATAGACACTGAAGAAGCCAAGATTTTTAAAAGTCCGAAAGGACTTTTGGAGGAAAAGGGGATGATTGGGGACCCCTGTTCCTCCTGTCCTAGGAGTCTGGGGCTGTTTGGGGGCTGGATCTCCACCCCGTCCTGCCCTCCCCCTCCTCTGCTCACATACCCAAGCAGGCAGGCTGGAAGCAAGAGCTGAGCTTGCACTTCGAATTGAGCTTGAAGTGCTAGTTTGAAGCAGGACTTGGGAAATCATTTCGGGTTCATCTCTTCTGGTTTCCCACTAGATCTGAGGGCTCTGGGGCTACGGAGGCATTGGGGCAACTTTGTATTTTCTAGGCTGTCCCTTTCCCAGAGGGCGTGGGTGGACACAATGACCTCTGGGGGGATTTCATCTCCCAGGATGGGATGCTTTGCAAACAGAGTCTGGATGAGTTGGTGACTGGACTGAACCCTGCTCTGGGGGGAGGCTCTTCTTTAGGAATGGGGTCCCTCTATGAAGGCCTCTCTCTAGTCATGTTGGGCTTCCTAGAGAACCCCCAGACCTGAGGTGGAAGGGGGGTGCATTTCCCCAACCTCAGAAAGAAGGATACTCTCCCCTATCCTGACACTGCGGTCTTAATCTTGAAGCCTCCCCCGACCCGAGGTCCTAGGGGAAGCCTGAAGGTGGGGTGCTTGCCTGTTTACACCCTGTTTGAGTTTGCTTCAAGCCTAAGGCTACTTCCGGTTTCCACCAACAGGCCTCAGGAGAGATCAAAGGCAAGGGCTGGTGAGTTCAGGGAAGAGGAATTGAGGACGGCTGGTCCTGTCACTGTGTAATGGGAGGGTTGAAGTTTATGTGGACACCTGGAGCCTAGGGAGGACCTAGGGGACAGAGCTGAATTCCCAGGGCCCTGGGCCGTGGCACGTCTTTGCTTATCCTTTCTCAACGCCTCCTCTAGGGAGCCCTTGTCATCTCTCCATCCCGAATTCTGACCCGAATCCCGACCCCACCCGGAGTCTGCTACTTCTCTCTGTCTCCCAGCTCCTTGTAGAGTTTTCTTGATCTCTCTCCTGACACCCCAGCAGGGGCTCCCTCCTGAGTCTGGGACACAGCAAGAGGCACGCTCCCTCCGCTGGGGGCCGCCCCCTCCTCTGCGCGACAGGAGGGCGTGGTCAACGAGGCAGGCGGCGGGGCGAGGGGCTCTGCTGTGGCAGCCGTCACTCTCGCACTCACGCGGGAGGAATGCAGACGGCAGGACTGCCCTGTGGTCACGTCTCCGCCCCACCGACGGAGGTAGGCGCCCAGGTACCCAGCCTGTGGGCCTTGGGAGCCCGCCAAGCTGCTGATGAAAGGCGCAGCCAGATTAACCCTTTCTTGGTCGCACCCCCACCTCCTGCCGCCGGCTGCCGGGTGGTCGCAGACCGGGAGGGGCGAGAAGCTAAAGGGGAGTCTGGGGCCTCCAGGGGCTTGCAGAGGTCCCCCTCCCCCGCTCCCCGCTGGCCCCAGATTCCTTTCTGTCTAGAACTGACACGGTGGAGAGACAGGATTCCCCATAACAGCTGATAACCCCCATCACAGGGATTCTCCACTGGGCACAACCTCCCATGCTGATGTGCCCCTCCTCAAGAGTCACTGTAGCTAAAGAGCACTGGACAGAGAGTCTAGAATTGTATGCATTCATCCAACACGCACATTTTAACCGCTGAGAGAATCAGCTCAGCTGCGAGACTCGGGGAAAGCCAGTGGGGTCTAAGATGCAGTTTGTAGAATCACAGGGACAGTAATTCAAACAGCGGGGTTATTTATTTGTGCCTGCATTTCCCCTAGCAGACTCTCCGGCAGATGCCTAGTACACAAATCAAAGTAGAGAGTTTCTGGTTGGAGAAGGCAATGAGGCTCCCCTTCCCCTCAGCTTCTGCACCCATTTCATGAGGACTCCTGGGGAGGATTCCAGGGAACAAAGCCTGCAAAGTTTTGATATCTTTCTCTTCCTTTTAGCTGCTGGGTGATGCAGATGCACCTCTGCTCCGTGGGGGACTTTGCCAACCTAGGCACTTGCTCTGTATTTTGGGCTCTGTGTGGGACATTCTGTGGTGCCCTGAGGTCTGGGCTCCCCCTTTCAGGGTCCGGGTACTATGTCTGTGTCCTCCACTGAGGGCTCCGTGTTGGGCCTTGAGATGACCATTCATTGTCCCTGTCGTGGGGCCTGGGCCCGCTCTCTGCACTTTGCATGTTGCTGGACCCAGTGTACTGTCAGGTGGTGCTACCCTCAAGTCTCCCCCAAACCCTGTCTGTCTCTCAGATCCCCTCTCTTTTTTTTTGAGACAGAGTCTCACTGTGTTGCCCGGGCTAGAGTGCCGTGGAGTCAGCCTAGCTCACAGCAACCTCCAACTTCTGGGCTCAAGCGATCCTCCTGCCTCAGCCTCACCAGTAGCTGGGACCACAGGCATGCGCCACCATGTCCGGCTAATTTTTTTTTCTATATATTTTTAGTTGTCCAATTAATTTCTTTCTAATTTTAGTAGAGACGGGGTCTCGCTCTTGCTCAGGCTGGTCTCAAACTCCTGAGCTCAA
>CAUYSK010095443.1:0-18772 GCA_963575035.1 Avahi laniger | reverse complement strand
AAAATATTTGCAACAACACCAAGCACATAGTGCTTAACAAATGTTTGTTTAGGGTAAAATGAGATTTAATAGATCTTTCCCATACAGTATGAAATCTATACAGGGTATATCAAGGATGGTGTAAAAGAAGCTACAGCTTCTCAAAGCAGAGGAAAAAATGATGTACAGTAGCTTATTTTCTTGGATTCCACAATGCAAATAGTAAGAACCTGTCCTAGTGAGAGGCAGAACAGTATACTAGTTAAGAGCTTAGATTCTGAGCTAGATTGCTTTTTTCAATTCCTGACTCTATCAATTACTATTTTGTGCCCTTTAATAAGTTACTTAAGTTTTTATATGTCTCAGTTCCTCCATCAATAAAACTAAGTTAATGGTAGTACTGGACCTGCTAGGTCTATTGTATTAAGTGAATAAAACAAGAAAGGGACTTAGAACAGCACTGGCATGTAATAAACACAACAGAACAGAAGTATAACAGCATCATCTTTGCAGGCACAGCCAACTGTGGTCATAGATTCATCCTCTGAAGTTCAAGTTCTCTCAGTTGATTCAATTTTAAAGCTCAAGTTGTGGCAAAGAGTCACGAAGGCACAGAGGATGTACATTAATGGATGAAATTTGAGGAGCTTAATGTGAAAGTTCAACTGTTCCTCTTTATTGGAGCATCTACTCTGATTATATGACAACATGAAGACAAAAGATGGAAAGTCCTTGTGATAAGAGGGGCTTGCTATGTAGACAAGAATACAAACTATAGATATGTATGCATATACACGCCTATATGGATGTATATTTTTAAATATGAATGGTATGCATGAAATATTAAAATATTACTAACTTCTGGTCCAGAATCTGATCACAAACCTGAAAGTCTTGCTTTGGTTGTCCCTGGAGGAAGCATCCAGCTTCAAGTTTACTCAATGACAATGTAGTGGTCAGAGAGGGAGGCGTTCTAACACTCCATTGTAATTCGAATTTAGCATATTCCCAATTAATAGAACTGGAAATATGTCTAATCCTGGTTGGTTTATACTGTCTATTGCAACACATGTTTGTAAATAAGCAAAATGAATATCTGTCAAGAGACAATCTGATTTTAACACCACTTTTTCACAAATTTTATTGAATTGACTGAAAAAAGAAAATAAATTGAGAACGTGTAAATCACTTTTAAAATTTAGGAAAAAGTCCTGAAAACTAAAGAAATTTCTAAAAGATAATATACAGGTGAGACAGGATAGTGAAAAGAGGGGAGGCCCTCACTGTATATTGCAAATTAGATAAAAGTACCCTAGGTAATAAAGCCTGACACTAAGCTAACCAACAATTTCTGATTAGCATCACTGGGCACTGACAAAAGAAAAAGACCCCAACACAGGCAGTGGGAGGAGAATATGGCAATAGGTTCAAATCTTGATACAGCAAACTAAAGCTTTAAATAATCTTTTAAAGATCAGATGGAATATTGCAGAAAACAGGCCAGTGATACAGAGGATAACAAGCAAGAATTTCTCTGGAACTCAGGGAAAAGAATAAAAAGATAAGTATTATGAGAAAGCCATGAAAAGAACTAGGATGATAGACTTTCAAAGATAAAGATATATATAGATATAGATACATATATACAACACACACACCTATATATATATGCATAAAATAAAAATTTCAGAAAAAATGAAGAAAATAGAAATTGGGGGAGCAACAATTTAATACATAATAAGAGATATTATTTCTGAGCCCAAAGATGGCCTCACGTTAGAGAGAAAATCTCTTATTGAGTGCATACAAGAGATACACAAGTATCTCTTTCCATAAGTATAAAACTAATGGTAATATGTATCAAAAGAATGATATACTTTATTATATTTCTTAAAATATCATACAATAAATTGAAAATAAAATGACGTATTGGCACATATACTATCAATGTACAAGGAGGATGGATGGATAAATATATAAAGAGTTGTTATATATTTAATACAAATTAATACATTTTTATTAATAAAAATATATAGATGCTGGAAGTGAAATATAGACAAGAAATATTTAGAGACTATATAATTTTTTTTAAGAAATATAGAGAGTGATTTATTTGTCTATAATCTGTTATGGAAATAAGACCACATATTTCAAATTTTTTTGAAATATTACTTTCTGCTTTCTAAAAATATCTGCCTACAATATGAAAAGGGGAAACATTTGCAACTCAGAAACTGGGTGGCTATTTCACTTTAGTTCATAATGCTTCAGTTTTTTTTTTAAATTGAGATGCGATTCACATGTGATAAAAGTCACTCTTATGAAGCATACAATTCAGTGGGGTTTTTTTTGTCTGCTTATAAAGTTGTATAATCACCAATATCTAATTTCAGAAAATTTCCATTGTCCCAAAAAGAAACCCCTAACCTATTTACATTCATTCCTCATTCTCCCTCTCTTCCAACCACTGACAACTACTAATCTCCTTTCTGTCCTTCTAGATTTGCCTATTCTGAACATTTCATATAACTAAATTCATATAATATGTGAACTTTTCTGTCTGGCTTCTTTTAACAGTATAATGTTTTCAAGGTTCATCTATGTAATACCAGTACTTCATTTTCTTTTATGGTTAAATAGTATTCCAATGTGTTGCTACACTGAGTTTTGTTTACCCATTGTTTAGTTGATGGACATTTGAGTTGTTTCAGCTTTGGGCTATTATGAATAATATTGCTATTAACATACAAGTTTTTGTCTAGACATGTTTTTACATTTTCTTGGATATATATACCCAGGAGTACTAGGTCATAGGCTAACTCTGTATTTAACTTTTTGAGGAATGGCCAAACTCTTTTCTCCAGCAGGTATACCATTTTACAGTCCCACCATAATTACTAATGATGTTAACTATCTTTTCATGTGTTTATTGGATATGTGTGTATCTTCTTTGGATAAATGTCTATTCAAATCCTTTTGTCCATTTTTCAATTCGGTTGTCTTATTATTATATTTTAAGAGTTCTTGATATACTCTATATATCAGGCATTTATTAGATATATGATTCACAAATACTTTCCTGTATTGATTAGTGTAATTTTATAATAAGTATTGATATCAGGTAGTGAGATTACTCCAAATGTGTTCTTATTTTTTCAAAATTATTTTGGTTATTCTGTGCTCCTTATATTTGCAGAGAAATTTTAAAACCAGATTGTCTATTTACGCAAAAACAACAGTTGGAATTTTGGCAGGTATTACATTGAATTTGTAGATGAATAAGTCTTCCAATCTATAAACACAAGATATCTTTCCATTTATTTAGGTCTTGTTTAATTTCTTTCAACATGGTTGATAAACAAGTCTCGGTTAATAAACATGGTTAACAAACAAGTCTTGTACTTGTTTGATTAAATTTATTCATAAGTATTTTATTCCTTTCAATGCTATTGTGAATGGAATTATTGTCTCCATTCATTTTCAGATTACTAATTGCTGATGTGTAGAAATATAACTGATTTTTATATATTGATCTTGTATTCTACAATCTTGCTGGACACATTTATTTGATTTAATAGATTTTTGTGGATTCTTTAGGTTTTTCTAGATATAAAATCATATCGTCTCCAAATAGAGATAGTTTTATTTCTTCCTTTTCAAACTGGATGCCTTTCATTTTAATTTCTTGCCTAATTACCCTGGCTAGAATGTCCAGTACAAATTAGAAATGCTAAAAGGAAACAGCCTGGTTTTGTTCTTGTTCTTAGAGGTGAAGCAGCCAATCTTTCACTATAAACTATGATAGTAGCTGTGTGTTTTTTGTAGATGTAGTTCATCAGCTGGAGGAAATTTTCTTCTATTCCTAGGCTGTTGAGTGTTTATACATAAAACACGAATAGAGAGGGTATTAGATTTTGTCAAATAATTTTTCTGAGTCTATTGTGATGATCCTGTGGGTTTTGCTCTGTGTTCTTTTAACTGATATATTACATTGATTAATTTTTTATGTAAACAAGTCTTGCATTCTTGGGATAAATCCCACGTGGTCATCCGTATGATATGTTTTATATGCTGTCGAGTTTAGTTTGCTAGAATTTTGTTGATGACTTTTGCATTTACTGTATATTTACAAGGGATATTAGTGATTTTGTTTTTTTTTCCTTTTTCTTTCTTTTTTTTTTGTAATGTCATTGTCTGATTTGAGTATCAAGGTAACACTGAACTCATAGAAAGAGTTTTTAATAGAAAGCATTCCTTCCACTTTTATTATTTTTTTGGAAGAGTTTGAGAAAGATTGGTGGTAATTCTTTTATAAATATTTGATAGAATTTCCAAATGAAGCCATCTGGTATTTGATTTTTAATTGTCTAGAACTAAGCCAATCTCTTTACTTGTTATAGATGTATTTAGATTTTCTATGGTTTGGTAGAAGATCTACCAAGATTTGATAGTTTATATGTTTAAAGAGATTTGTCCATTTCAACAAGGCTATCCAATTTGCTGGTACTCAAGTGTTCACAGTATTCTTCATAATCTTTTATGTTTCTCTAAGATTGATAGCTATAGTCTCTTACTGTTAATTTTATCAATTTGAGTCTTCACTCTCTCTTTTTTCTAGGTCAGTGGATTTGTAAATTTTGTTGATCTTTTCACAGAATCAACTTTGGGATTTTGTTGATTTCTCAATTATTTTTTTATTTTCTGTGTGTGTGTTTGTGTGTGTGTGTTTGTTTCTCTAACCTTTATTTCTTGCCTACTGTTTACTTTTTTTTGCTATTTTTTCTACACTCTGAAGATAGAAAGTTAAGATTAATTTGAGATCTTTCTTCTTTTTTAAAATGTAGACACAGCTTATAAATTTCACCCTAAACAATAATTTTCAGGCATCCCCATGAGTTTTTATATGTTTGTTTTTATTTTTATAAATTTCATAGTATTTTCTAATTTTCCTTCTGATTTTGTCTTTGATTCATTCGATAATTAATAATTTCTGTTTAATTTTCACATACTTGTGAATTTTCCAAATTTCATTGTTATTTATTTCAAAGTTCACTCTGTTGTGGTCACACAATATACTTTGTATGTTTCTTTTTTTTATTTCAGCATATTACGGGGGTACAAATGTTTAAGTGAGGTATATTGCCTTTGTTCCACCGGAGTCAGAGCTTCAAGCATATCTATCCCCTAGACAGTGTGCACCACACTCATTAGGTGTGAGTATAGCCAGCCCCCATCCCCCCTCCCATCTGCCCGACACCCAATGAATGTTATTACTACATGTGCACTTAAGTGTTGAACAATTAATACCAATTTGATGGTGAGTACATGTGGTGCTTGTTTTTTCATTCTTGTAATACGTCAGTTAGTAGAATGAGCTCTAGGTCTAATTTGTGGTATTTCTTAGGATGCAGTAAAACTTACCATATTTCTAGGTTGGAAATAAGCAAGTACGGGTCTTGCTATAAGACCAAATTTCCCCTATCTCACATCTTCAGGTTGATTATAGTTTTTTAAGAAATATATGGATAAGTCAGTGAAATCTGTGTCACAATTTATTGAAGCTTCTCTTATAAGTGAAAAGGTGACCTGCTACATGAAAAGAGATTCTTATTAACAAGCTCATAAATGAATAAAACATTATCTCTTTCATTTCCATAAACTTTTTCATATGGTGAGATACTTTATGTACATACTAAGAGAGAGGAAGTGGATTTTACTTCCCAGACCATCTAGGTACTACTCAACAAGCATTCTGTTGGAGAAGAGAATGATTACAATAGTTGCAGTGCCTGTTTTTAGAGTTGCTGCATTTTTGTTGTTGATGGTGTTGTTTACCTCGTTATTGTTAGTTAATAGAGGGATAAAGGGATAAATGATGCAATTTTGGTACTTACAAATCTGGCACAGATCTAGTATTGAGGAAGCACTCACAGTTTCTGTTTTCTCAAAGGCTACTTTTCAAATAAACTAACATTCATGGGTATTTTCGACAGTGAAAAGTTAGCTCAAAATCATACATCTTAAAACCAAAGAATATGGAGGATAGAAACATTATGTTAATTTGCATTACTTTTATCATATCAATTCTATTAATGCAACATTTTAGAGTCATTTAGACACACATTCAATGACATTATCCATGCTTTATTTCAATGTAGCAAAAAGAATTAATACTATTCCCCAAAGAAACATAACAAGATATTCATGCTCATTTGTTATAAATAAGCAAAAACAGAACACTGTATCCTTCTCATTATCATGACAGTTGTTACTGTAATATCTGGTTTTTATGCACTGCTTGTTTTATTCTCCAGCTATACTTCAAGCATTAGGAGAGTGATGGGGGCTGAAACTATTATCCCATTTTTCAACTTGTGAACTAAATTACATTCCATTAGGGATTCATTTGGTGAAATATTCTTTAAAGTATTTAAAATATGCAAATACATTGCAGCCTGCGCATAATATGTATCACTACAAATTAGAGTAGTTAACTTCTCAAGTTAAACCAAGCACTGAAGGAATTTTTCTATCTTCCAAGGACAGTGTAAGTTCTGCTAAGTATTGTAACACAGTGACAAGCCATTTGTGTTAGATGTGCTTTTAATTAGTGTTTTCCCTAGCTGCAGCATCTTTCTCTTTGAAAAATGGCTCTGAGAGAATGAAAATGCCTTTTTGCTTTATGGAAATGTCAAAAGCCTCACAGATCAACATAGTGCTAGGAAAAACTATTGAAATAAATGGAAACAGTTCTTGAAAAGTAGTCTGCATCAAACTGTAGAATGAACCCAAAGAAACAAACTTAACTTCTCATCCCACTTTTAAAGCAAAATTGAAAATTAGTTTTTAATTTTGATTCTTATTATCATATTTGGATACTATTTGCATGTATGACAGAAAAATGTAGAGTTTATTTTTCATGCCAAGTTTATAAAAGGGATCTTAAATACTATTTAGTGTTATTGTTACTTTGGCTATATCTTCTTAATTGCTATGAGGCATGTCATATATTTTTGTGAAATATAAACCCGAGGCTCTATTTAGTCTGAAGAAATTTAAAATAATGTAACTGCTGATTTTCTTACTAAGATAAATAAAAAACTGACACAGAATCCCAGCTAATTTGTGATTAAGACTAACTTTTACAAGTTGAAGAAATAATAAATAACTACCCCTTTTAAAAAACAAAACCATTCCTTCCAAAATCAATTTCTGGATAAGCTTTAAAAGGGCGAACTATCTATATTCAACATTAATCTGTTTGAACTTCAAATCTAGCACATATTAGCAAAAGCATCTCACCTACTATCTACACTATAGGAAAGCATTATTGATGGTAATACAATTGAATATTAATAAATCTTGAATTTTGATACAAGGATATTGATTTTTATCTTCATGACTCAAAGATAGTTTTGGTTAAATTGGCAGCTAATTAGGAGCCTGGATATGATGTCAACCACATTTCTACTGAAGTACTTACTAAAACATAGAAAATAGTAAAATCTCATTAAACTCTGAAAAAAAGTAACATTTAAGTCAAAACTCTGCCAGTGTGTCTGGTTTTCCTTTAAACAATAACTTAAGGAAATGTATTTGATTAACTCAAATGCCGACACACCTTTGCAGTGCAAACTGGGAATTATAGGAAAATCTATTCTCAGCTTTGTCACTTCTTAGTTTAAAAAGTCCAGATCTGCAACAATTGATCTGTTGTCATTCTAATGTTTAGGACTAATTTCTAGAACAGCTCACCTTTCTTCTGTTTCTAATCAGTACTTTCATTTCTCCTTCGAGTTGACTATAATTCACAGTGATAAAATACATTCAGCCAACTATACATACACACATAAAATTGGATAGGGCAAATACAGGGTTGTGAAATCTCGGAAATTCAGTCACAAGAAATAGAGTAGCATAGGCTTAATAATACAAGCAATTCAGGGGTACTGAATATTTAACCTTGAGTTTCTATAATTCCAAGCAGTGAGGGAAAGTGAAAAATGTGATCTTATTAGTGCTCATTCCCAAATGATAAAGGGTATTTCAAAAGAGGAAAGTATTCAAGAGACTGTGGACAAAAATATACTTTCCAGCTGCAAATTCCAAGATGCGGATCAGCAGGCTCGATGAGACAGGTTGTACAAATAAATGCAACCACAAACCCACGCTGTTAGCAAAGGTTGGCTAGGATTATATGGTTTATGTTTGACAGCAAGTATAAAGGTTAAGATGATAAAACACGAGAATAAAAATTAAAGGGGAACTAGATAAAGATGAACTTGAAGGCAGTTAAAACATCCCTTAGAACATTGAAAATTGTGTTAAAGAAAATGAAACATAAAATAACATTGTACAGTACTGAATCTTTGATATGAAGAAAAAACTTGTATAAGTTTTCAGAATGCAGAAGAAATGTATAAATGTGCACAATGATAAAATGTTCATAAGAAAAATAATGTAGAGCTAATTAAGAATGCATTTCTCATACATATAAATACTGAAATCATATATGTTGAATAAAATCTCTTCAGCTGAAAAAAGACAAAGATATACAAATCAAAGATATTCACCACATTCCTAGAAAAAATTTTTTTCAAAAGATCACATATGCAGCCAAAGTAAATTTTTAATTATTGTAAAAAGAAAAAAATAAATACTCAGAAAAAGGCATTATCTATAAAGGAAAGAAAATCAGAGATTTTCCTTATAACATGAAACTAGAATCTATCTTATATTTTCCACAATAATACACATTCTCTCACCATACCCATTTTTGTTACAGTGCGTTTGAAGATCAATGAGAAAAAAATGAAAATTTAAGAATCAATTCTGGATAATTTTTGTGTAAAAATACAATACACATCCCTCCAATGCAGTCTTAGGGACATAATCAAAGCTGCTAATTTGTGGAACATCACATTGAAAACATGTTCATGGGAGGAATTATAACATAGAAATGAAATATATAAAGGAAAGTGTCATTAAAATAAGAAGGTTACAGGACTTTATATACTATATAATTCCATATTCTATGTATAATAGATAATATTTTAATAAATCTATTTATATGACTGTAACAATATGAATCAAATTTTACACTGGATGAAAAAAAGAGATGGGTAGTTTTTAATTTCTGGCCTATATTGCTAAATTATTTATGCTATAACTGTTTTATATGTAATAGTGCAATTAGAAAATAATATTTACAAATTATTGACATAATAAAATATTTATGAAATATTATTATAAAACTGTATGAATATATGACCTGTAAGATAATGGGGAAAAAAATGCTGAGGTGCCCACCAAAATTTCAATAGTAGTTGCCTCTGTTTCAGAGGCATACATGGGTATATGAACTTCCTGGATCTTGTTCAAATACAGATTCTGATTCTGCTGGTCTAGGATGCAGACTGATATTCCACATGCCTAACAGTGTCCCAGACGATATCAGCGATGCTACTGATCTGAGCATCACACTTTGGGAAGCAAGGATCTATATGGTATGCTTAAGGATAATATTTCTACCTCTGCATGCTTTTCTGTATTATCAAAATTTTCAGTAAGAAATAATTTATATTTACCATATCTTATATATAAATTTGTATTTAAATTTTATACTTACTATAAGTTATAAAAATGGCTATAAAATAAATTTAAGCAAAATATATATAACCTATTTTCTTATAATCTCTGCTATAATCTTTAGGGAAAGCCAACAAAACTATTTCTATCCAAACAAACCATCATCTTCCAAAGCCTTCTACAGTGATCTGACAAACACAAGTAGTTGGATAACTGAGCAAATCAGATAAACTTTAGAGATTGTGGGAGGGGTTGGTAAGGCAGTCTTGGGTGTTCCAGGGTTGGACGTTGGAAAATTAATTAATCATGTGTTCCAAGCCTTTGGATGCATCTAGTTTTGAAATTAGATATATGTATATAGACCATCAATTTTTTTCATGGAAATAATGCCTCAGTTATGATGAATAACTTGTTAAATATATAAGTTTATAAACATGGCGATGTAAGTCAGCTAGATATTCAGCTGAAGACCACCCATTTAGAATAGATTAACCTATAGTTTTCAAATATACTCAGCATTGTAATCAGTTGATTTAATTTTTTCTCATTGTTATGTCGTTGACAGGAGTCATTAGTTCCCAATCTGGTGTTTTCAAATTGACAGCATGAAATTCAACATTTGCATATTTAATAACATTTTTACAACTCTGAATTTCCCAGAGAAATTTTATTTTAATGTATTAATAAATATCTTGTTAATAATGTATATTTCCCTATTAGGCAAAAACAAGTGAGAATTTTTGAGGGATAGGAAGAGTAAGAAAATAATTGCATAGTTGAATGATAAGAACTAAAATAAGGGAGTCTTATCAAGTCAAAAAATTTCAGTTCTCATACTTTGTGCTACTAGCTAGCTTGATACGGCCAGGAATTTAGTGTAGATAGATGGTACACAGAGAAAGCTTGGATGCTAGTCTTCTTAACTTTCCTTTATAAATGTTGGATTTTGGATTTCATTTGAAGATTTTTCTTTGTCAACAACAGATAATTGGATGATATTCTTGAATTTTCCTATTTGTAAAAATCTATAGCCTACTTCCCCATGAATAGAAACAGATTTTTTTAGTTGATTGTTATGAAACAAAATAAAATAATCAATGTTATTTTTTATATATTCTTCATTTTCATATGGTTAGAGATTCAGATTTTTAATAATAGTGTTTGAACTGAGCTCATGTCTGATTTTCTTTTCTTGCCACTGTAGGCCATAGTTATAATTGGTCGCTATTATTAGACTTCCGTCAGAAGAATTCAGAAAAAACATTCAGTTTAGTAAACTCCATTACACTTAAAATATGAAAGGCTTGGGTGCAATAGTTAAATGAGTATTAAAATATTAGAAAAGTGTCTTTAAGTAGTTCATATATTCTTAATTTTCACTGAATTTTATCAAAATAATGCCTATTGAAAATTTAATAAGCATTTGCAGGTCTCTGGAAAATTATAACAATATATAAATATATCAATTAGAGTTTAGGTTTGGGAAATTTTTGCTGTTGGACCAAAATCAAAGTTCAAGTTATGAAGTTATTGTATAGAATTTAAAATTGACAGAGGGATTTTATGTCATTTTTACATCTTTGTGGAAATGTTGATTTTTTTTTTTTTTTTTTGGCCTTTAGGGTATGGATCTCAAAGCTTTTTGTGAAATATTCTTTATCCTCCTGTATTTACTCATGTACACTATTCCCAAATGACGTGTGATATCTAGAGTAAAAAAAGAAAACAAAATATTAAGAATACACAGAAAGTAATCCTGAGAGTTACTTAGGATGAAAGCTTCAAGATTCAGAAGGAATATGATTATTGAATTTTAAAATGGTTATTTAAAAAAATTATTTTCAATTGATATTATAAAATTTCTACAGAAATTTTAGAAAGAAAAACAGAAAAATGAGTAAATACAAATCATTTGCCAAAATTTACGTGATAAATAATAGTATTATTTTAGTTTGCTTTTCTAAATAAAAGAAAAATTGAATATTTTTAGCATGTAATTTCATTATTTACATTCTTTCTTTAAATTATTCTGTAAAGAGTGGCATCCATGAAAATGGCAGTATAAAGACCTCTGACAATTTGTCCCTCTAGAAAATCAACTCAAAGACTGGCAAAAGTTGACAGAAGCAACATTTTCATGACTATTGGTAGTAGCCAAAATGTCACAGCAACCTGTGAAGCATTTATTAAAGAAAAATGGTTGAGTCTCTGTAAGAGTTTTGTGACATTTTGTGTTATCCTAGTCCCATTCGTGTTTTCAAGCTCAGCACAGTCCTTGATAAAAATAAAACAGCCTATATTCCAAGAACAGGCTGGAGCAGAGGAGAGCAGGAGCTCTTTCTCAGCCACATTTCCAAAGAGTTGTCATTGTCTGATCTGTCATATAGTTCCTTCAAATTCCTTACTCAAAGCCTTGTTTTTATTTTACCTGAATAGAGCTTTCCAGACCTAAAAGCTTCTTCCTGGAGGTGTTTCTCAAATACATTTACAGGTAAGTGTTTTAAACTTTGCAGCTGCCTAAGGCAATTGATAGAAAAGACAAGCCAAAAAGTTGGGCAAGGAATAAACTAACAAAAAAGCTTAAAAAGAAAAGCTGAGAAGCGTGATCATCCATAAGGTCTTTGAAAAACTACAGTATATTCCTGGGAATCGAAAAAGCAACTCATATGTGTAGGGTTGTAAACATGTTCAAGAAAGGCTTAAGAAGGCCCTGTGCTCTCACAGCTGTCTGACTGTGAAGCTCTACACAAGCAGGAAGGAAAGGGTAAGACAGAGTTGTAAATTAGCTGGCTGAGTATTGAAGACAGGCCCAGCACACACACAGAGCCCATTGGCAAAGACTGAAAAATTGATTTATTGTAGGCATTTAAGCAAGTTGTCCAATCGTTAGTTAATTAACACACTAACTGAGTAGACACTATAGTGACCGCACAACAAATAATATAGATTTTGCAGTTAGTGCAAGAACAACTATAAGCAGCAAAAGTAAACACTGTTATATAAAAATGACTTTGTAATAATAAACACATAATCACCTAGTCACAAAGCCCCAAATTGCCTAAATCTGGACAGAAGATCAATGAGAAAATAGAAATAGACAACCATCATAAACCAACTAGACCTAATCGATATCTATAGAACACCCAAATTCAACAAAAACAAAATACACTTTCTCCTCAAGTGGACATGGAACAGTTTTCAGGATAGACCATATATTAGGCCATAAAATAAAGTCTCAATAAATTTAAAAATATTGAAACATATAGTTTTTCTAACATTTTCTTCTAGGATTTTTATAGTTTCATGCATTAGGTTTAAGTCTGTTATCCACAGTGAGCTGACTTTTGTGAGAGGTGAAAGGTGTGGATCCTGTTTCAGTCTTCTACATGTGGCTATCTAATTTTCCCAGCACTATTTATTGAATGAGGATTCTTTTCCCCAGTGTATGATGTTGTCTGCTTTGACAATGATCAGATGACTATATGAGGATAGTTTTATATCTTGGGTCTCAGTTCTGTTCCATTGGTCCATGTCTCTGTTCTTGTGCCAGTACCATGCCATTTTAGTTACTATAGCCTTGCAGTATAGCTTGAAGTCTGGTAAATGGATGCCTCCCAATTTTTTCTTTTTGCCTGATAGCTTTTGCTATACACGGTCTTCTCTGGTTCCATACGAAGTGTAGAATTATTTTTCTAGATCTGTGAAAAATGGTGTTGGTATTTTAACAGACATTGCATTGAATCTGTAGGTCACTTTGGGTAGTTTAGACATTTTAGCAATGTTGATTCTGCTGATCCATAAGCATGGTATTGTTTTCCACCTGTTTATGTCTTCTGCTATTTCCTTCCTCAGTGTTTCATAGTTCTCCCTTTAGAAGTCTTTTACCTCCTAAGTTAAATATATTCCTAGATATTTTATTTTCTTTGTTGCTATTGTGAAGGGTATCGTGTCTTTGATTCAGTTCTCAGTTTGACTATTGTTGGCATATAAGAATGCTACTGATTTCTGTACAGTGATTTTGTAGCTGAGATTTTGCTGAATTTTTTTATTAATTCCAGTAATCTCATGGCAGAATCTTTGGAGTTTTCTAGATGTAAGATCATATCGTCAGCAAAGAGCAATAGTTTGACCTCTTCTGCCCCCATTTGGATGCCCTAGGCCAGGAATTTATGAAGAAGACCCCAAAGGCAATCACAGCAACAACAAAAATAAATAAATGGGACCTGATCAAATTAAAAAGCTTCTGCGCAGCCGGGAAACTATATGACAGCAAACAGACAACCTGTAGAATGGTAGAAAATATTTGCATGTTACACATCAGATAAAGGGCTAATAACTAGAATCTATATAGAACTCAGAAAAATCAGCAGAAGAAATCAAACAACTCTATCAAAAAGTGGACTAAGGACATGAACAGAAACTTTTCATACGAAGATAGACTAATGGCCAACAAACATGAAAAAATGCTCAACATCTCTAATCATCAGAAAAATGCAAATGAAAACCACAATGAGATATCACTTATCTCCAGTGAGAATGGCTTTCATCAAAAAGTCTCAGAACAATAAATGTTGGTGTGGATGAGGAGAGATAGGAACACTCATACACTACTGGTGGGATGGCAAACTAGTACAACCTCTGTGGAAAGTAATACGGAGATACCTCAAAGAACTAAAAGTAGAACTACCATTTGATTCAGCAATCCCATTACTGGGCATCTACCAGTAATGGGGAGGTGGGGAGAGGTATATACACACATAATGAGTGTGGCACACACTGTCTAGGGGGTGGACACACTTGAAGCTGCGACTTGGGTGGGGCAAAGGCAATATATGTAACCTAAACATTTTTACCCCTGTAATATGCTGAAAAAAAAAAAAGAAATATTTAAAAAGAAAAGATAATTTTCTTGATACTTCTCTGTTATTCCAGAAACCATTTGGAATTAGGTCAGAAACTTTGGTAAATTCTGGTTTAAACATATCTCTTTTAGACATTTATAACTCTCCAGAACTGTCCGTGGACCACAGTGGAAAAACCAGTTGGCTGAGGCTGTAGATGTTTCTGTCCAGTATTCTCCACTACCCACTCTGTATAACATACTGAGATGACTCCAGTGCACATGATCCACAAGGACTTCTAATAGCATACACATGGTTGGCTTCTTTGAAATTACAGCAGCTGGGATTAACTAGCCCTAAAATCTAGAGTATATTTTGGGGGAATAAGTCTAAACAAATGCTTCACAGTCTGGCTTTACATGTGTAGAACATGCCCAGTGGACTCTAAAAACAGCACATTGAGCAAGATTGAAGGAGCTTGCATTTTGATTAATGAGGAAGTTATATAGAGCACATTCATAGTACTTAGTACATGTCAAATAATTAATCTTCATAGCCTTATATAACAAGAGGGACATTGTATTTTTCAGGTAAAAAAGAGAGATACAAAGAAGTAAAATGTGTTTCCTTCTGTTTACATCAGGAGTTTTTCTAATCCCAGTTTCTCAGTACTTATAGGCAGTGAATTCCAGACTTCACTTCCTTTTTGAAGTAGTAGTTGATCTACTCTTTCAACTGTCTCAAGCAAGATTTTCTTTGTGATTTCATGCTTTTACTTTTTGCTTTAAGGCAATAAGGAAAATTGTCATCAACCTTATTTTTATATCTATCTGTATATGTATGTAGGTGTATACATCCAACATCCATCTGAGATTTCTTTAAGAATTCTCTCATCTTATATTTCTACATTTGTCACAAAGTAATTTAGTAAGGATGCAATATTGAATTGGTTCTAAGTGTTGTTTTCTTCTATTGGCATTTTCTTTTTATATCCAGTTTCTAAAACAATAACAATAATACATCAATATATTCTGGTACACTGTTCTGTGGTCCTATAAATAACATAGGCACCAGCAGTAATGCAAACAAACAAAAATAGACAAAAAACAAAAACAACAATCAATGTTGCCTGAGCTGACCTTGTTCTTCATTTATTTTAAACTATATTATAATATGTATATATATATTTTAATCCATATTTTATTAACTTAACCAGTCAAAGTGTCTCTTATATAGATAAGCTGTCATGATTTATGGTAGAACAATTATCATTATTTTTGGGAGATTCTTATCTTTAAGGACTTTGGCAAAAATCAGCTTATCTGATGCCCACATAATACATGAAAAACCTTGTACAACAAGCAAAAGACTATGGCATGTAACAAGGATTTAATTTGAAAAAAAAGAAAAGACTATGGAAAACAAGTACAAACTTCTGTTAAAAATGCCTTTTCTATAGGAAACTGCTTTGGAATACTATCTTAGTGCATTCCAGCTGCTATTACAAAATACTGAGCAGCTTAGAGGCAAAATACATTTATTTCTCACAGTTTTGGAAGCTAGAAAATCCAATATCAAGACACTGGCAGATTCTATCTCCCTTCCTGGCTCATGGTTGGCTCTTTCTCTCTGTGTCTTCACATGGTAGAAAGGGAGAAAGAGCTCCTTTGGACCTATTTTATAAGGGCACTAAGCTCATTCATGAAAACTCAGGCCTCGTGACCTAACCACCTCCTAAAAGGCTCTCTTCCTAATACCCTCACATTGGGGGTTAGAATTTTAACATATGAATTTAGAGGGGACACACATACTTAGACCAAAGCAAAAATATCAGATGTAAAGGGAAACACACCGACATTAGGACATCTACATGTGGAAATTTAACACACATCTCAAATTCGACCTGTCCAAAACTGAGCTCCTGACCACTACTCTTTCCCAAATTGACTCTTTCAGTATTTACTTCATCTCAGTTAACGGAAACTCTTGTTTCCAGTGGTTCAAGCACAAAACTTTGACATTATTCTTGACTTCTCTCTTTCTCTCACACCTCAGTTTAACAAATCACAGTAGCTCAACTTTCAGTATATGTCCAAAACTTAAGCCTCACACATAGCTATTACCCTGGTCTGAGCCATCATCATCTCTTGCCCTTTAGATACTTAAAATGCCTATAAGGCCCTCTATGCTCAGTCCCCTGCTGACTCTTCTCTATTATTATTTAATACTTTGTTCCTCTTTCATTGCCTCTGCAAAGTTCTACAGTTACAGGAAGTACTGTCCAACTTTAGGACTTTTGTGCTTGTCCTTCTTTCTGTCCACGTTCCCACTTTCCAATAAACTCACACATCCCTGGCTATATGCTTTGTAACTTTCTCAATTCTTTTCTTGCTTTAATTGAAACTTCTCAATGACTCCCACTCTGCTCATATAACTAATTAGCCTGATCTACCTTTTCTATTATTCCTTGCATTTGTTATCTCCTGGTATAGTCTATAATTTGCTTTTTGATTGTATATTTTTTTAATTTATCTGTCCCTCCTATAGAAGATAAGCCTAATGAAGATAGTAATCTTTTAGATTTTTACTAATCTTTCAAATTAGAATCCCTATCACATTCCTAGCACCTAAAATAGTAACTGGCAGCAATCTATGTAAATATTTAAATAACTGGATGAGAAATTAACGAATAGGTGTGTGCACATAGAGGCAAATATGTCTACCTGCCCCTCTGACCTGAAGAATTCAGGCTTTCATCACTTTCAAAAGTTTTACTGTAGAGAAATGACTTTCTTCCTAATAAATGACAGGTTTATTTTTAAGTTTGAAGGTCTAAATATTTTTCTCAAATCTTATATTTCAGTAACAGTTTGTCTGTTTGGAAATGCACTCTGGATATGGGTTTTTAAAAATGTTTTCGACCTAATTTTCTGATAATACTGCACACTGAAAAATTGTTCAACTTTCTTGCCATGAGCAATTGCTGAGTCAGCAAAATACCCTCCTAGACCAATCAGATATACTCTTCCTGGAAGCAATACTCCAATAGTGACAGCCACAAAATCTATTAGAGAATTTACAAAGACGGATTTGATCAGTCCTTTGATTTTTATTTTTAAATAATCAAATAAATGAAAATCGCTATCAAAATTCCATCATAATGAGATTACTGTCTTACATGCCGTACATATTCTTTGAAAGATTTAAGTTTAACAACCTTAGTACACATGTTTTCCCTTTGTTTTGTATTTTTCTTTTGTTACTTATTTATTTTCAGGAAGATACATAGATCCCAAAAGAATACTTCATCTCTTGAAGGCCTTTTGTCATCTGCTTTTCTGTCCTAATTTCTTTATATCTTTAATGCTTCATGTGAAATTCCACGAATGTCACTGTGCTTTTGTGGATTTTGATCCTAAGGCACAGCTAATTATTGTTTTTCTTTTTTTTTTCTAGTTGCTTTTATTGATTCAAAAAAATGTTTTACTATAATTTTACTTTTTTAACACTTATAGTGTAACTAATATTGGACTATATGCTGAGAGGGACCCAGACCCCAAAACTCAAAGATCTTGCCATTTTCTTAAGTAAAATTGTTTTTAAGTAAAATTGAAAGGTTGTTTTCAATAATGGAAACTGTGCACATTTTCTATAAACCTTAAGTTTTTAAAGTTTTAATTGTTTCTATGACACATCTCATTTTCAGAGAAAACAATTGTCATAGAAACAATAATTCATTTTAACTACATTTAAAATGAATAATTTTAAATCTTCCATTATTGAAGATAACTTTTCAACTTCACTTAAAAACAATTTACTTAAGAAATCCATTTTAAAAGGCACATTTGTATTATATATAGCATATAGGTCAGTGTGGAAAATTGCATCTGGCTTAATAAATTGAATTGTTTTTTGTGACTGAATAGAACTCATAGTATACATATACCACATTTTATTAATCCACTCTTGTATCGATGGGCACTTGGGTTGTTTCCACATCTTTGCAATTGTGAATTGTGCAGCTATAAACATTCTGTTGCAGCAATCCCATTACTGGGCACCTACCTAGAGGAAAAAAAGACTTCATTACTTCTTATGATATGCCATGCATTTACTCTTTAAGAAGACACACAAATGCCCTGTGCTAAATATTATAGATATAATAAAAGCAATATTTATTTATTTATTATATTACATTATTTTAGGATACCAGCTTTTTATTCCTCTTTTTTTTTTTTATTTCAGCATAATATGAGGGTACAGATGTTTAGGTTACGTGTGTTGCCCTTGCCCCCCCTCCCCCCCTCAGTCCAGGTTTCAAATATGTCCATCCCATTGCGTGGTGCACATTGCACTCTTTGTGT